>WBZZ01006437.1:115000-135000 GCA_019918135.1 Paulinella micropora | reverse complement strand
CTATATGTATGCTATGTATGTATGCTATGTATGCTTTGAATAATGTATGAATGCTTTGTATTTTCATGACAGGTATATGTATGTATGCTATGCATGTATGCTATGCATGTATGCTATGCATGTATGCTATGCATGTATACTATGCATGTATGCTATGCATGCATGCTGTCTATGTATGTATGCTATGTATGTATGCTATGTATGTATGTTATGTATGTATGCGATGTATGTATGCCGCTATGTATGTATGCTATAATATCTATGTATGAAATGTATGTACACTATGTATTGTATGTATGCTATGTATGTATATATATATATATATATATATATAAATGTTCAACTTGAACAATTAAAATTGAATTCATGTTATATTCTTTAAAAAAATTGTTTTAATTAATTTTTAGGAAATCAATCATACTTAAATTTAATGTTTCAGTTTGTATCCTGTTACAGTTTCATATAATTTACCAGCTTTTTTTCACTTGCAGCTGTTCAGGAAGACCGACATGTCCATTAATAGCCAACCGCAACCTGTTCTTCTTTGGGATTTGATGCAGGAATCAGTCCCGTCTCCAAAACCCAGAACGCTACCGGGCCTAGTTATTACAGCGTCAAGAAGTCCTCATATGTTGCTGGTAAGATATAAATTTGTAATATTTCTATGGTTTACCAGGCTGGTTTTGCACTGTATGTCTGGTCACTTCTTTCTTGTGTGTTCTTGTTTCTACTACCAACGGCATGGGGTTTGTTGCCATATTTTTGCGGTGAGGAAAGGGAACGTGAATATCTTTACTGATGTTCATTTCAGGCCCACGGTGGTTTATCGATTATTCTCGCACTAACAGTGAGTTATCTAAACTTATACCTCGCCGATATTTTGACGATAACAAAACAAACGGTCCCGGCCGGGCATAGATGAAGCAAATATGCAGGTGAAAAGAGCTGCTATCTCTTCTTCTTTTTCTTCTTCTTCTTCTTCTTCTTCTTCTTCTTCTTCTTCTTCTTCTTCTTCTTCTTCTTCTTCAAGTTCTTCTTCAAGTTCTTCTTCTTCTTCTTCTTCTTCTTCTTCTTCTTCTTCTTCTTCTTCTACTACTACTACTACTACTACTACTACTACTACTACTACTACTACTACCACTGCCACTGCTGCTTCTACTGTTACTGTTGATGCACGTGGCTGCCTTTTGAACCTTTCGCTTCAGTACCTAAATCAGCTACGTCAATCCACCACAGGGACATCTCAACCCAACTCGTCCGGACTCCATTCTTTTTGGAGACCCCCCTTTCGTACAATTAATTAAAATAAATTAAATTATTTTATAATTTGAATAATCCTGCCTGACCGTCGCCGGACATAGACTTAAAAGAAATTGACCATATGAATTGGTAAAATATACATATATATGTATATATTATATATATATCATCATTTATGTGTTGCGGACCTGTCCATTCGTATATTAAATACAAGCACAGAAAAGACGAAAAACACACACATGAAGACAGAAAACACACCTATGTTTCACGAAAACACACATTTCTTTAACAACTAATTCAACAAACAAAGCACACTAGAGAGATTTAGACGAAATAACAACAAAATAATATTTTTATTTCATAAAAATATATATTAAACTTCGTTTAAATATAATTTTGTTGTTATTTCGTCTAAATCTCTCTTAGTGTGCTTTGTTGAATTAGTTGTTAAAGAAATGTGTGTTTTCGTGAAACATAGGTGTGTCACAAGTTTTCTGTCTTCATGTGTGTGTTTTTCGTCTTTTCTGTGCTTTGTAATGCCCCCAACGATAGCTCGTAAAAAGTCGGTAATACAACCAAACACAGTCCTCAAGAATGAGAATGATGTCTCGTTGTATTAGCTCAGTGAAGCCAAAAAGGAAAACGGCAACAGACCAGGAATAAAATGGCATCAGGTCCAATCCGGACAAATAATACTGAAAAACAAGCATGTGCACCTGTCACTAGGAAAAGGTACTTTTTACCGGCTATCCGGGGGGTGATGCCTACAGTACCCCCTCCCGATTTTATGACGGAAATAGCATTTTCGTCATACACCTTCTGATTTCTTTCTGCAAATAGTATGCGCTATGGAGTCATGCCACACAGCGCATCGACCCACGGATAGACGCTAAAAGACGATAAATATATCCTCATACTGCACGTCAAAGCGGATTCTCTAGCCTTTCTTGTAAATTTTGAACTCCTTCCCCTCAATTTCTTTTTTTTCTTTTTTTTTTTTTTCGGCAGTATGTCAAGAACAAACGTACAATTAATAAAAAAAATACAAGCAACGTGGTGCTGTAGTACGATTCCCCCTTTGATCTCCTCCTTCTTCTTATCATTATCATTATTATTATTATTATTCACAGGGAGATCGTAAGTACATTGTCTTTTTTAATGACATACCCTTGTATAAGGCGGATATCCTATGATATAGTATTAGGGGGCCAGTCCTAATAGCTATATCCGAAGTCGAGGTGTATGTACCCGACCCTGCGATATACCGACACAAGTAGAGATTGACCGTGCTCAGGTACGACAGTATATAATCTATCGTAAAAAATAATTTAATGAAAGTTTCAGAGAACATCTCATTTTCGAGAACATCATCCCAGGACTTGGAAAGGGTCATACCCGGGAACACCATCGCTCAATACACTAGCGATCCCCGTATACGGTGTAGTATCATCGTCGATCGACCTTTCGCACTCGTATGTTGCGATCGAATGCCAAGTTATATCACTGCGTCTTTTTAATATTCATATTGATAACTGATGATGCATGATCAAATCATGATACGCCGTGGGCAATCAATCAGTTTATTTGAGACGCATAAAGAAAAATAGTTTCTTTGTCACTGCCTTCGTCGTCTGGCGCGGATTTCTTTGCCTTCCGTCCTGCTCAGAAAATTTGCCCTTGCTGTTGGGTTCTGCCTATCATGATTGAAAGAGCAGCCTCTGTTCTCCATCTGTGCCTTACACTGCAAGCCCGCGAACCACCTCCAACATGCGGTCTTCAGGTCTGGCTCTCTCTGTCTCTTCCAACCGGCAACTCTGTTTGTGTACGTGGTTTGTGCGCCAACAGGTACACCGCCTGCCTGTGCCGTATGTGCCTCCGTGAGCGAGTCCATGTTTGAGCATGCACTCATCACTTCTTGAAACAGTGCTGACGGAGCAACGCTTTGAACCGTATTTTCGAACACGTGTGTCTCGAGGAAGTTCTTGGACTTCACTGAGCTAAACGTCGAGCATTGTTCTATGAGCTGAGTAAGCTTACTCGGGTTAACTGTGTGTAACGCCGAAAAGAAATAGAGGATGATCGACTTGCGGCCATAGAATAGCCCATAGGAGGAAACTACCTCCGTAAGGGTCGCCGCCAAGCCAACAGCACTCCTCAAACTCATCGCCACTGTCTCAAAGATTTCAAATCCTATGAGAGTACCAGTGCTGAGATGCTGGTATCCATGAGATTGAAAATATGAAATGAGTGTGGCCACCGCCAGTTCACACTGAGCGTCTAGGCCTGTTGCATTGTTTCTCTTAATCTCCTCCTTCTTTCTCAAAAACTTGTACTGTGTCAGATCAAATCCCTCCGAGACTAGAGATTGGTCAAAAACAGTAACAAGGGCTTCGTATTCCTGCGTTTCGTCGCAAGGAAAAGCCTTCATGCAGGCATTGATCTCTTTGAGCTTGCTCAAAAGCGAAGCATCAGAGTCTTTGTCTGAGCTCGTCTTGGCATATAGCATGAGACTTGCCACTCCTCCTTTCTTCCCCTTGAATGCATTTATGATGTTCTGTCTGTCCTTCTTCTCCGTGTTTGTGACCACCACCGTAGTTGAGCCCGAGGGTGCAGGGGCTGGTGGGGCAGGAGCTGGTGGGGTCAAATATGTCGGAGGGTGTGTCTTTGCACCACTCACTTTTGCTTTCATTCTTTCCAGTCTCATCGTCTTCTCGAACTCCTCATTCTCTTTCGCCTTCTTCTTCTCAGATATCACCAGCTTTTGAGCATGAGTGATAAAGGCCACCAATTCAGAAGCAGTTCTGAGAAAATTATATTTCTCCACATATTGGTCAACACCTGCTTTGTTGGCGACCGGTGGTGCGTTACTAAGTGATTTAAGGACAGAGTGATCCTTGGTAGGAATCCATCTCTTCCATGCCTCCTTGTGCAGTAACGCACCCATCAACAGTCTGATCTTGGTCAGAACTCTGTCGGTCTTCTCTAACTCATCAATCACAGGATGAGTTTCTCCTGCTGCCTTAATGCTTTTTTCCATCTCTGCCTTCCCCTCCTCCAAGGCCTTTATTTCCATTGTAAAAAAATGAAATATGCCACTCGAGTTTTTCGAACCCAGATTGGTCTTCATTTTTGTTACATCGACTGCCTCCTGACCAGTCGCGAGGAATCTGGCCGTTGCTCTTGGGTTTGTGTACTGGAGGTAACACTCACATCGTGGGCCGTATGTACGTTCCCAAATCAGGGTTTGAGTGTACACCCCAAAGATAGCATCGAGTAATTCAAGGTGGGTGTGTGTGTCCCCAAACTTGATATGCTGTATCTTCTTTCTCTCTTCTGGATCAGAGACCAGTTTGCCGAGGAGCTGTGCTGTGTTTGATAATAGGATATAGACATCCTTTTTAGCACAACTTTTCTCTCTTCTTTGATCCTGAGGGATCCACACATAGGTATCCTTCTCTACCCCCATCTTGTTATCAAACTCTTTTTTAGTGAGGTCATAGTGGTCTTGCACCCACTGTTGTTCCTCCACTGTGATCTCCTCTCCATCACTATGAATCAAGTCGATCATTTTTCGTCTTCCTCCTCCCGTGTAGGCAGGTGGTAAGGGATTACCATATGCTCCTCCTCCTCCCGTCTCTTCTTGTTCAAATCCTCCTTCATCTTCGTCTCCTCCATATCTTCCTTCATCATCCCAGCCCTCTTCTACTCCTCCTCCTACTCCTTCATCTCCTCCTCCTTCATTCAATCCTCCTCCTCCTCCTTCATTCAATCCTCTTCCTCCTCCTCCTCCTGCTTCTTCTTCTTCTCTTCTTTGATCTGCCTCCGAGAATTCACTCACTTCGGCGGTCTCTGTCGACATGATGTCGTAGTAGTGATCAACAGGAGGACAGTGTCAGCTCCTATGTTTGGTTTTTGTTCGTTTGTGTTCTGTTCCTCCTTCAGTCGATTGACTAGTGAAGAGAGAAACTAATAGAGAGGGTAGAGTGAGATTCCCTGTCCTCTATGAAACACTGTTTGTATGTTTGTTTTTGTTTGAGAAAAATAGTCTTTGAGACTTTCTCCGATTTCTTGTTCTCCTTACTCAGATTACTTTCTCCTCCTTCTTTTCTATATTGTATCTAGTATGAGGCACTTGGACCTACACACAGATAGTAATAGAGAAGCTAGAAAAGCTCTCCTTGAGAAGTCGACAGTCGGTCGGATAGGTTCTCAGACCTACCTTTAGAAAACGATCAGAGAGTTGCAAAAATACTCTGACGTATGTGTGAGATAATGCAGATAAATGCACAAACTAGAAGGGTAGAGTGTTGTGCTCCTGTCCCTATGCTTGTTTGTGTTTTGTGTGTGTTCCTTCACTCTTCTGTCCACCTCCTTCTTCTTGGTCTCTGTGTGAGACCAGCAAAAACGACAGAGAGTTTGTATCTGATGTCTCCTTGTGAGCACACAGATACTGATTGGGCTAGAGGGTACGAGACACCTGCTTGAGACCAATCAAATTATTTGTTTTGTGAAAGAGTTATGAGGGAGCTGTGTTGGAGTATTTGTTTTCGTCTGACGTCCCCGTGTGAGACAGGTCAGTGAAAATTCACTCTGTTGCCTGTGTGGCAAAGCAGAAAGAAATCACCCTAGTGATGTGGACTCCAAATGTAATGCCCCCAACGATAGCTCGTAAAAAGTCGGTAATACAACCAAACACAGTCCTCAAGAATGAGAATGATGTCTAGTTATATTAGCTCAGTGAAGCCAAAAAGGAAAACGGCAACAGACCAGGAATAAAATGGCATCAGGTCCAATCCGGACAAATAATACTGAAAAACAAGCATGTGCACCTGTCACTAGGAAAAGGTACTTTTTACCTGCTATCCGGGGGGTGATGCCTACAGCTTGTATTTAATATACGAATGGACAGGTCCGCAACACGTAAATGATCATGTAGTATAGGGGGCCACTTCGGCACACTTTTTCAGTGTGGTTTCTCTACAGAAACCGCCCTTACAGCCGTTATTCATAATTTCCTCTCTAAGTTCAAAACAACAATTTCATTAAAATCTCTCTTATTATGAATTTCTCTCTGGACTACTTTACAAAAAGTTGAACACTTTCCAGTTTGTCAAAATCTAGCAAGAGGGTAAAATGTCCTGAGCCTCTAGGTGTCTGGTGTTGCCGATATTGGTCCATTTTTTTGCTGATATGGTCAAAATTGGAGTGATCTTAAAAGTTGAATGGGAGGGAGAGTGTGACGCGGCGGTAGCCCACACTAATGGACGCGGCGGTAGCCCACACGACTAAAGGAGGACTATTAAGAGTTGTAAAGAATGTGAGGTGGCAAGGCTAGATATAATGAAATAACTCTTATAAAGTGTCCTTCTTTTTTTTCAAAGTCCTTATTTTTTTTTGAAATGTTTAATTTTTTTTCCAAAAAAGTTTGAAAAAATCTTTAAAAAAATTGAAAAAACTAAAAAAAAAGATAACTTTTTTTGGATCTTATCCCTTTTTTATTTTTGGTCTTCTTTTAATAGGAGTGTTATTTTATCTATAATAAGTCTTATTATTAATTTGAGCAAAAAGTCCACTTTTTTTCAAAAATAAGTTCTAAGTTCTTTGAAATTAATAGTAAGAGTTTTTATAAATAAATGATGCTTAAAAGGTGTCCGAAAAAAAGTACTTCTTTTTTTTTCCAATTGTTTGACCCACCAAAAAGTTATTTTATTAAAAAAAAAATTCAATTGGCCCGTCAAAAAATTTAAGTTTTAAGGACTTTTTTAAGGACGGGCAGGAAGTCGTTTTATTCAATAATTCTCTTTATATTCTATCTTTATTTATTTATATTTTCTTTAAAATTCATTCAAAATAAGTAAGTAAAATAATAAAGTAAATAGTAAATAGAATTTCATTGGAAATCTTCTTATAAGTCGTCCTTGTTTTGATCCTTATTTTTTTTTGATGGGTCCGAAAAAATTAGAAGGTCTTCATGAAGGACCATATTAGGGCCATAACCGACTGACTTCAGCCGTGTCCGAAAAAGTGTTTAATTTTTATTTAAAATAATTAAAATAATATAATACATAAGACCAAATGGCACCGCCAAGAAAATATCTCACTGAAGAAGAGCGAAAGGAAGCCCATAGAAAACCCGCGAGGAAATATGCGAAGAGTAAGCCCCAAGTGTATCGTGATGCGAGCAAACGATATTATAATGAAAATCGGGAAGCTATTTTATTAAAGAAAAAATCAAAAAGAAAACATGTTAAAGATAATAATATTCTTATATATACAATACATAAGACAAATGGCGAAGACAACGGCCGAGGCGCGGATAGTACAAACATTATCCACAATACAGCCTGACAAAGGATTATGGAAACCAACAGACATTGAAATGTGCGAGAAGTTTGAAAACTTAAACAACATAAACAGATGTTTATGTAATAAACCAATTACAAGAGCTTATCCATACTACTGGGATCATTATATAATCTATGTGGGGGCGGCGTGTTCTTACAATCATTTCTATAAAGTTAGAAATGGCGAAAGTGAAGAACCGTTGGAATATATGGAGAGGCGACAATGCGTGATATGTCAAAATGTGATCGTAGAAGGGGTACACGGTTTACAATCGGCACATTATTCATGTTATTACAAAATGGAACTACCAGAAATTAAAACTAAGATTGGTCTTCTAAAAAAAAGGAATGAGACCTTGATCGGGGAGGATGTGGAAACAAAAGGTAGACATACAGGTCATATAAGGGCTTTGGAATTTAGATATAGAGAACTTGAAAAAATCATATGTGGAGGGAGTGATGATAAAAAGCCACCGCGTGAAGTGGTCAATAAGGAATTAGAGATAATGGAGGGCGAGGGGAGAACTCATATCATTACTAGTAATAGTACAACCACCAGAATAAACAACATAAAGAGAGAAATTGAAACTATTAAGTTGGAACTTGAACAAGACATTGTAAAAGCAAAAATAGACCAAATCAATGGTTTTCTAAACGAGTGGGGCCGATTATTAAAACTAGACGAATATATGGAAAAAGTTAGAATAAGAGAAGCAGAACTTAAAAAAAGAGAAGCAATTGAAAATAGTTATAAAAGTTATGAAGCAAGCAAATGGAGAGCAGAGTTTAAAGTAATTATTGCGAAATTTATAAATATTAATGATAAAGGACATTACATATTTCATATCCCAGACGGAAACCACGAATGTAGCACTAAAATAGCAAAGGAGATAAGTGATAATATAAAAGGCACATACAACCCAATGTGGAGAAATAATAGATATGGCAGATATCAACTAACAGTGTTAAAAGATAGTGCGAATGACCAAGTCATACCAAAAGAATATTACATACTAATGTTGCGTGTTATAACAAATTCTAATCCAAAAGGCGAGAACTATACATTCATTAAGAAAGTAAAAACACCAAAATTGATAAATATGTAAAGCAAAAAGATATTTTTTTATTTAATTTTTCTTAATGATTTTAATTTTATGTTAAGGATAAAATATTTACTTATATATAGTATCCATAAGGACACACGAATTATTACTCAACAAAAAAAATAAATGCAAAAAAATATGAACATCGATGTTAAGAATGCATTGGACACGAAATTCTTGACAAAGGAAGAACGGTTTAATTCAAATAAGCTATCTTATATAGTCAATAATTTTGAAGATATCAAAAAACAATTGGTATGGAAGGAACGATATGATGAAGTTGACCCTTTTACTCTATTAAAGAAGTATCTTCAAAATTCTCTCAATGACAAGATAGCTGTCACTTATAGACAAAATGATGGTAAAGGTAGATTTTGCACAGTTGGGTCATTATCACTTCAGAACATTCCGAGAAAAATACGGAACACCATAGCACATAATTATTATGTGGACATTGATATGGTTAATGCGCACCCCGTTATTCTGCTACATTTATGCCAAAAGCTTAATTTTGAGTGTAAGTATTTGAAATCGTATGTGAAAAATAGAGACAAGGCTATTAATACACTAACGAAACTTACAACGATTGAAGAAGGTAAGGAAGTAGCCGTAGATAGAGACAAGGCCAAACAGATTTATCTGGCACTTATCAATGGCGGAAATAAAGATTATAACTCTTTGAAGAAAAAGACAAAATTTCTGACCAATTTCAAACAAGAAATGATAACTTTACATACTCAATTTGCAAACACTTATTTGGAAGACTTTGAACGGATTAAACAAAAGAGAATAGCTAAGGGTGATAATTTCAACCATCAAGCCAGTTTCATGAATACCCTTCTATGCGATATGGAGAATAATATCTTACAAGCGATGATTTCGTATTTTGTAAATCCTGAAACCTGTGTGCTATGTTTTGACGGGTTGATGTTGGAAAAAAAGGAATACGATTTGATTGGATGTTCCAAATTCATTAAAGATACATTAAATATCGACATGGCCCTTAAAATAAAAGATATGACTGATTGCTTAACAATCCCGAAGGATGTAGCGACATTTGAATATCCAAGCCTTAAATACTTTGGCGATATAGATAATGTATATGTTAAAGATTGTGGTCCGAATGTAGCAAGTCTAGAAAGATTAAATGAATGGTTAAAATCTATAAATATCGTGACTAGAGGTGGTGGGCAATGCGCAATGACATTAAACCTTGATATTGACGAAGAAACGGGAGAAAGGACCGAATATTATGTACAGGTTGATGTGGGAACAATGAAATCTTCATTAGATTATGAATGTTTTGTAATCAACCCCGAATACATAAAAGAACTCAGTGAATGTAAAGAAACGAAGAAATTACCAAGTGCGAAACAGTGGTTATACACTCAATTTGGAAATGATTTCGTCCATAATCAGATATTTAAACGGAATGTAAAACGATATGATGATTTTATGTTTTACCCGTATCTAAAACGAGTGGGTGTGCCGAATAAGTATTCAAATAAATTGAACTTATTTATGGGCTTCCCGTTAGATAATGTACCATTTGATAGTGTTTCAACAAAATACAACTTTGAGGAAAGCAATTTGTATAAACATTTGAAAACAGACTTCTTTACTGAAGGCAAAGGGGAATACAATAACTTCTTAGACCATGTAGCGGACATGATTCAAATGCCAAATAAGAACCGCTGTATAGGCCATTTATTCTATTCCGTTCAGGGGACTGGTAAAGGGTTGTTGTCAAAGTTTATGGAGCGACTTCTTGGAACACAAAATCATGTAGTTATTAAAGATTTTAATCGTTACATGGAAAAGTTTAATGTAGCGTATTCCAATAAATATTGAAAGTGTTTGAAGAACTCCCAAGAAAGGAGGAGCCTTTACAAATAGCGATCGTCTTAAAAGTTAAATAGACCAAAAAGATGAGATAGTGGAACCTAAGGGGAGTAAGCAATACAAAGTGAAACATTTCTCCAGATATTGGTTTTATACTAACAACGAAAACACACTATACATAGAAGGCAGTGATAGACTATATTCCTTACATAGATTAAGTGGAGCACATGCTGATGATAAGGATTATTTTAAACCAATATTTGACGAAATAAGTAATGATGTGCCTTTGAATATTTTGCTGTAAGAAAGTATGAGGATTAATGTTATGACCGCGTATAAAACTCAATACAAGACCGAACAAAAAATGCACAATCTTCCAAAAGGTATTAAATTCATGATTGAATTTATTGAAGCAAAATTTGAAAAAGTTGAAAATAGAGAAATTAAGATGGATGCACAATATCTGTGTGATAAATATAAATCATGGTGTTCGGATAGTGGGATTACGTATCATAAAGGCGCTTTCTATACTCAACTCAAACATGTGGGGGTTGATAAACCAAAACAATCTGGAGGTAAAAACAACAGAAAATACAGGTTTTCTATTAATATACAATCAATCAGAGATAGCATAAGGGAATACATAAAAGACAACACATTTGACTTTGATTTTGGTTCAGGAGTTGATGAAGAAGGAGATGAGTATAGTGAAGAATTTCAATATTGGAAATAAATAATATAAAACGGATTTTTTTTTTTGTGCTTATATATAACATGTCATCAACTAAAAGAGATTATCTGAGCCAAATAGAAAAATGGACTCATTTAAGTAGCGATATAAAACTACCAACAAGCAAATCGCTTAAAACTGATATCGTCGCATTTTACGAAAAATACCGACCCGAACAAACACCAGAAGGTGATACAGCGGATGCTACCGCCGTAGACGGTAATGTTGAAGTTGTATTGCCTTCTTCCGATATGATGAAAAAATTCTTTGATGACGAACCAGAAACGACAGAAGAATTTACACCTTTTAAAGAAAGTGATTTGAAGGAGACTGGTATCACCGAAATCAAGACCAATGTAGGAGAAGAATTAGCAAAAAAAGAATTATCAGTTCTAGAAGCATCCACACCACCAAAGGAAAAGAAAACGCAGATTAAAGCAAAGCGGAATCCGCCCGAGAGCGGATATAGTTGCTATGAAATAATAACGGCACATTTGAAAGTATCAAAAGACCCGTTTAACTTCTTGTATATGAAAGCGGAAGACCGCACCATATTACAGGAGGATATGAAGAAATGGCACGACGGCAGATATGCACACATACCACCAGACCAACGTCCTATTCTTAAATATGGTAAGTTAGATTATAAGACATTTTTCCGCGATGTCTTATCTCAACACGAGGGCAAACTCACGACATTAAAAGATATGTATGACAGGTTTCATGTGTAAGCGGCGGTCAGTGCTATGTCTCTCATAACATCAATATTAAAATATGATGGTTTAAAAGATACATAATCCGCAGATGCCGTTTTATAATATACTTCCAATGTTATTGGAGCATCTGTCGCATATGTCAATAAAACCTCATTAGTCGTATTTCCAGAAATTCGTATTGTTGTATTATTGGTGGTATCCGAAGGGTTTGGACAAGTCATTAACCATATCATTTTCATTTGGACTCAGTATCTTTGAATTAGCCATACACAATCAAAAGACTTATACTCAATGGCGGTTGTATAATTTAGCACTTCGCTGTAAAAGTCATCAACATTGGTTCCGTCCGTTTTATGAAACCAGAACTGAAAGGTTCCTATTCCAGACGGGGCGGGCAAATTTAAAGACCCACGAAAAGCAACTTTAATGAAATAACCATATCCTAAATTAGATATTGTTTTGCTACCATAACCGCCCGTGCAAAGAGTAGTGAATGTGGAACTTTCCATCCACGACCTAAGATCAAGGCCAACATAAGCATTTTGAATGTTTCTTGTTAATGTCGGGGTAGCAGTGATTGCAATAGTTTTAGTATCTATTGATTGCTGTTCTTGCGATCGGCCGAATATATTCATATTTTTTAAACTATATATTCTACAATATAAAATAATAGAATTAAAATATGAACCATTTAGGAAATCCGTGGGCATATCACTATTACGGCTCTGTGATAATAGACGAGGATTTAGAAGTTGATGGAGTATTATATGGCGATCATATTGAAGCAAACTCAATACAAGCAAAAACGGATGACATATCAATATCGTCGCGAAATAATAACTCCTCTTTGTTGATATCTGATACTGGTTATGTGTCAATTAATAATGAATACGACTTACCAATAGCGGACGGCACGGCTAATCAAGTATTAAAAACGGATGGGTTGGGCAATACTTCATTTGCTACATTAAATTCAAGTTATATAAGCGATTTTGAACTGGATAAATTAACGGATGTAGTCATAACCGCACCAATCGCAATGAATAGTTATCTAACATATAACTCAATAAACTGGGTAAATAAAACTTTTCCAATAAATGTTGATGAATTCGGCAATATTAATATGGGCGGTAATTTGAATATAACAGGAGTTAATTTATTAAATACGAAAGATGAAGACAATAATGATAAAGTGTCCGCGGATGGTTCAATTAATACACACAGCGATGTTTTAATTACAGGAACACCCGCCGATAACCAACTGCTCATTTATAGCACAGGACAATGGAGAAATGTTGCTTCACCTTTTCTTAGATTGGATGGTCTCGCTATGATGTTTGGAGATTTAAATATGGGAGGTTTTAATCTAGCAAATGTCGGTAATGTTGATGGTGTTGATGTTTCGGCTCTTGATAGTTCTGTGGTAAAACTAACAGGAGACCAAACCATAACAGGGAATAAAATATTTACTACTTATTTGGGTGTAAAAGATTCAAATCCATTAAACACTGGTAAGTTATTCTTCAATTACAACAATAATATGGGTTCTATTTATTCGTCGGAGGTAGGTGGAGCAACGGGATATCCACTAAGCATTGTTGGTTCTTCCATACTTCTTGCTTCTACAACGGGGAGTGGAATAACACTGACTGGCAATGTTTTAAATTTTAGTGGCACAACAGCAATTAGCGGACTTCCGGCTCCATTCAACGATGGCGATGCTTCAACGAAGGCTTACACTGATACGAAACTGGCAAAGGACGGCACAGTGGCTATGACGGGTAGTTTAAATATGGGTGGTTTTGCTATTACGAATGTTGGTAATGTTGATGGTATTGATGTTTCTGCCCTTGATACTTCTGTGGTTAAACTAACAGGAGACCAAAACATAGCGGGTATTAAGACATTTAGCAGTATAATAAATGCGAGTGCGGGTCTTGATATGAAAAGCCAAAGCATAACAAATGTAAATTTGGTTGATGGTGTGGATGTTTCTACTCTTGACACTTCGGTGGTTAAACTAACAGGAGACCAAACCATAGCAGGAAATAAAAAATTTACATCAACTTTAGAAGTACCCAATCCTACTACTTTTGATGGTATTGGCATAGCCTTCGATACAAAAATAGGAATGATTGCAGCACAAAAAACAGCAACAGCGACTTGGTATCCGATACAAATAACGGGTTCGTATGTTGAGTTATATTCTGGTGATAATGTAATAGCGACCGCATCTGGCACTACACTATCTTTGAATAACAACAAAATAACAAACTTAGCAACACCATCAGCAACAACGGACGGAACAAATAAAAGTTATGTGGATACATTAGACGGGCAAAATGTGAAACTAACAGGAAACCAAACCATAGCAGGAATTAAGACATATAGCAGTGGTGTTGAAATAACGGGAAATTCAATCAATTCAACAACAAAGGGCGCATTTATCGTTTTCAATTATACCAGTAATATCGGGTCAATTGCTAGTTTGGATGTGAAAACTGCAACATATTACAACTTTGAAATTTCTGCGAAAAAAATAAGTTTTATTATTGACGGGACGATAGTCGGTTGGGTAAATGCTTCGGGGTTAGATTGTAATAGTATCAAAATAGCCAACCTTGGAACTCCGACATTAGCGACCGATGGCGCGACAAAAGGGTATGCGGACACATTGGACGGGCAAAATGTAAAACTAACAACAGACCAAACCATAACAGGAAGTAAAACATTTAATGGTGCGAGCACTACGATAAAATATCTAACTTTAACGAACAATGCCGATTTTAATAATCAAACTATCACTAATGGCGGAAATATAATATATAATGGGGCGAGGATATTAAACCAAAATGGAGGAGATATATTCTTTTCACAGACATCGGGAGATTACCAATATTTCTTATTTACTCTAAATACTGCTACAAGTGGAACCGCAGACCAACGAGGATATGTATTCACGAATGTAGCATCTGATGTAAAAGGGGCGGGACTTTATATTTCAAAACTTTTGGATAATAAAAGTGCTTCGTCTGACATTGTCCGTTTTAACAATGCTGGCGGTATGCGGTTTTATGGTGCTTTGGATATGAACTCCAACAACATAACAAGTGCTGGAACAATAACTTCAACCGCAGGAATAACTACGACAACATTAACAACGAGCGACAAAATAACAACAGCATCAGGCAAACCAATAATTATAGGCAACTCAACAAAAGGAGTAGGTGCGACGGGAGGATTAGAATTATATGGAACGGCGAGCAACACCGCGGGGCCACATATATAGGCAATAACAACGGCTGATGCTTATCCAACATTTCAACAACTAAACTGGGCACACGATAATGTCAATTTAAGTTTTGATGCTTATTTTGATGGCACGAACTGGAAATCAAGCCACAGCGGTTCAAACTTTCTAATTCAAAAAGGTGGCAAACTCGCTTTTTATTATAAATCAGGAATAACGGCAGGAAGCAATATATCTTTCACTGAGGCAATGAACATAAGCACAGCGGGATTATTAACTGCGAATGCGGGGATTACATACTCTGGCGTGCTAACTACCACAACTAATAATGGAGCGAAAATAGGAATTCAAGGACAAACAGACGGGACGAATGCGAGAGGAATATTTGTATGGGATAGCAGTGATTCAAACTGGGGGATTTATATGTCTCAGTCTGGTTCTGGTAAATCATTAAGTGGAGGAACAGCGCCAGCAGGAGGAGTAGGCGGAGGATTAACTTCTTATGCTATTAGATTTAGAGTGAATAATTCTTCAACGAGTGGGTTCATATGGGAGAATGGTTCAAATACTGCTTTAATGTCTTTGAAAGCAAGCGATGGACAATTATGGGTATTGTCTAATCCAATTCAATATTCAGACAGGAGAAAAAAAGAAGATATAAATGAATGCTTAGGCTTAGATTTTATTAATAAGTTAAATCCAGTCTGCTATCGTATGATTGATGATAAAAAGAAATGTAGGACTGGTTTGATAGCACAGGAATTAGAAGAAATACTAACAGAAATGGATATGCTAGATTTTGGTGGTTTTATAAAAGAAACAATTATGGTTCCGTGTCCAAAGCAAAGAAAAGAATACGAATTGAAAGGCGTGAGTGTTAATCCAGAAGATGTTAAATGTGTTGATAGTGGTGATGTCGGTTATGGTATAGGTTATTCCGAGTTTATAGCCCCGTTAATTAAGGCCGTTCAACAATTATCAGAAAAGGTAGTTAATTTAGAAAAAGAAAATAAAAATCTTATGAATATACTACAAGACCAAGCAAATCAATTATCAGAAATCAGAGTGGCCGTTCTTGATAATATCAAATAATACAACCAGACTTCACAGACCACCACCTATTATGGATATGGATGGCGAACTAACTCCAGAATTAAAGTCTCGCTGTATTTCTTCAGAGTTAAAAAATGAACAAAAAAAATTAGACCATGAAATTAACGACGAATGGCGATGTTGTTGTTTTAAAGAAAGGACAGATGCAAGATTAATTAAATATGCTGTTCAGATGACAGTTATATGTAGCATAATCATTTTGTGTGTTGTTAGATTGAGCGACCCGACAATCAGTTGTGCTAATGCTAACGCATTTATAGGCGTACTCACGCTTCTTATTGGGATAATCTGCCCGTCTCCAAAAATAAATAAAAAACCAAAAGCGGATAATCCGATCATATTGTCGTAGTGTATTTGTGTTTTAAGATGTTTTGACAATTTCATTAATTAGCTCAATCATAATTAATATGTTTATCAGTCCTATCAACATATAATAATAACGTAACTGTCTGTTTTGAGAGTAACTGCTGTCATTATTCTAACCGTTATTCTATTGTAAAGAAAGCATATACTCCACAGATGATGAAGAATGTGGTAACGACAGCATCTGTACCAGTAGTAGCAATAGTGGTAGCGCTGATAGAAGTTGCAGCAGCAGCATCACAAGCTCTCAGTTAATGAGAGGCTCTTGTAGCAGCTGTAGTGTAGAGATTCAACAGAAACGGACACCGGCACTGTGTGAAGAAGGAAGTAACCAAAGCTCAAGCAATGAACGACTGCTATTAGTCAAACAACTGAACGCACTTAAGAATAACAATTCTAAGGATAAGGACGAGATAAATGCATCTAAACTAGCTCTCATGTACCACGTCGACATGAAGGGACTTGCTTACCATTTCATTTACAGCTAACGACAATCTTGCGAAGCTATGCTTCGTGGAAGGGCTAGGTTTCCTCTCCAACCCGTCTACGTAATAGTATTAGCCATGGACAATTCGAAGGAGGAATCGGCGGAATTCGAACCGGAAAAGGAGAATTCGAATGAGGAAGATCTAGAAGCAAGTAAGTAGAGAGATGATATATTTCCATATGTATGTATATATATATATTTCTATTTCTAAAAAAGAGAGATCTAGAGAGAGAGATTATATATATCTATATATATATATCTATATATATATCCCAATCTCTCTCTCTCTCTCTCTTTTGTTTCTAAAAATATATATTTCTATTTCTAAAAAAGAGAGATCTAGAGAGAAACGATATATATATCCCAATCTCTCTCTCTCTCTCTCTCTCTCTCTCTCTCTCTCTTTGTTTTGTTTTGCTACTTGCAGTGGAAGATAAGCTGCTGTGGTCAAAACCTCAGCAGTTTATATTCCATCCGGCCCCAGCTGCGTTACTGACAGTTCCGACAGGGAGCAGACTGCAACGTAAAGTCTGCCTCCTTTCGGAACTGTCACCAGTTACTGGAAGGCTACGCGGAGAGAAGACATAATGTTGTCTTCTTTTTGCTAAGCCTTCTCTCTCTCTCTCTCTCTCTCTCCAGGCTGAGAAGAAAGAAGAATAATAAACTTATTTTCAACGTTTTCTCTTATTCTCCTTTTTTCCTTGTTCTCCTGTTTTTTTTTCCCGACAGGAAGCAGACTGCTATGGCTCTTGTTCTCCTTTCTCCCCCCCCCCAGACTGAGAAAAAAATAATAAGAATATTATCTTCAACGTTTTCTCTTATTTTCCTCTTGTCCGTTTTTTTTTTCAGGGAGAGAGAGAGAGAGAGAGAGAGAGAGAGAGAGAGAGAGAGAGAGCCCGTAAATTCAAGGTTTGCCTTGGAATAATCAAGGATTACCTGAAGAGACTCAAGGTGTGCCCTGACAATCCAAAGTATGCCTTGCAGCTTGGAAGGAGTTGGAACCGATGGCAATGCGAGCTATGCCTGGTGATGTGTTCGAAACGATAACGGAGTCGGAGCTAAGCCTCAGACACTTGTTGCAACAGAAACCTTTTTGCGACCTGAGGTAACTTTCAAAGCGAATCTAATTTAATTTGTTGGCTAATATTATGTCGTGGTTTGCTTAGTGAGAGGACGATCGGAAACGTGGTGATCCCTGCATACAGTTCCGGAGTCGACTCGTTCTATCCAGTTTGGAAGGAGCTCAAAGCGAACTTGAAGACAATGCCAGGTACGTCTGGTCTGTCCGAAGCGATAGTGGAGTCGGCGATGGAGTCGACGACGGCGGAGTCGGAGCGAATCCTCACACAGTTGTTGCAACAGAAACCTTTTTGCGACCTGAGGTAACTTTCAAAGCCGAATCTGATTTAATTTGTTGGCTAACCTTATGTCGCGGTTTGCTTAGTGGGTGGACAATGGCAGAAGTGGTGATCCCTGCATACAGTTGCGGAGTCGACGCGTGCTACTACCAGGGCAAGACTCTTCCTAGTGAATAACCCAGGGTCAGTCGGATGGCCTAGTGGATTCGTGGGCTGGCCAAGACAAATAGAAATTAATCTAGGGGCGGGTCCGTCGCCTAAGCGTGATTTTCCTCCTCCAGGCTGCGGTCCCTGGCCTAACCTTTCCTTTAGCTCCCCTCTGCTTCCCGTGCCAGAGAACAAAATTTTTCAATTAATCATGGTTGAAACAGAAGTACTAGATGCTGCGTCAAAGAAAGTAGAAAGTATTATTTTCCTTGTGAGTTTCCGGTTCCCCCCACTGTGACTTACCAGAGCAGGACATCACATGAGACGAGGACAACATATCGTGATGTACCTTGGGGAAATGGTATCACAAACAGATCTAGAATGGTTATACAACGCCATCGTCGACAGAAAGTCTTGCGGCAGCCTGAAAGTCAGATATATACCTTGCCGGCCCACCCATTTTCAAGTGGAAATGGCCTGCTGTGTGATTTGAAAGCAACCGGAATCGTCTCTCTTTCTTTTTTTTTCTTTAAGGGTATCTGTTCTTTAAGGCAACGGGAATCGTCTCTCTCACTCGCTCTCTCTCTCTCTCTCTCTCTCTCTCGATCTCTCTCTCACTCGCTCTCTCTCTCTCCTTTGTTATCTTTCTCTCTTAAGGGTATCTGTTCTTTAATGGAACGGGAATCTTCTCTCTCACTCGCTCTCTCTCTCTCTCTCTCTCTCGATCTCTCTCTTTCTCGATCTCTCTCTCACTCGCTCTCTCTCTCTCCCTCTCCCTCTCTCTCTCTCTCTCGATCTCTCTCTCACTCGCTCTCTCTCTCCTTTTTTTTTTCTCTCTTTCTTTCCTTCTTTCTCTCTCTCTCACTCTCTCTCTCTCTCTCTCTGTCTCTCTCTCTCTCTCTCTCGATCTCTCTCTCACTCGCTCGCTCTCTCTTCTCTCTTTCTTTCCTTCTCTCTCTCTCTCTCTCTCCCTATCTAAATATAAATATAAATATAAATATAAATATAAATATAAATATAAATATAAATATAAATATAAATATAAATATAAATATAAATATAAATATAAATATAAATATAAATATAAATATAAATATAAATATAAATATAAATATAAATATAAATATAAATATAAATATAAATATAAATATAAATATAAATATAAATATAAATATAAATATAAATATAAATATAAATATAAATATAAATATAAATATAAATATAAATATAAAATAAATATAAATATAAATATAAATATAAACATAAATCTAAATCTAAATCTAAATC
>WBZZ01006437.1:75000-112500 GCA_019918135.1 Paulinella micropora | reverse complement strand
TTAATGACACTGAAAGACTGGATTCCGTATCATGATCCACTTCCTGATACGAAGGGCCGGAAGGTCGTAGGTCGTAAGCATTGCACAAATTTGCGTAGTCACTACCTGCATGCTTTGTATGTTATTAAAAGTCGTAGTAAATAGTAAAAACAACTTTTATTAGTTTATATTAATATAATAATGCATTTTGACTACCCAAATATAGCCTACGGCAACGCAAAGATAGCTGTAATACACATTCCAGACTGCTATGTGCCTGACTGTAAAGTCCGCTTCCACAGACTGTGTAGCCGCGAATTAAGTAACAAAACGACACAAAGCTGCAAAAAGAAAGCAAATTATAAATTGTCTATGTTTTCCCGCATCCGGTGGCACTTGGAGCGCCACCGGACGGCGTACGCAGGCTACCGCGCCACCCCACCCGTGATACACACGTCAGGAGGGCAAGTCCGCATCCTAGCGCGGTACAACACAAATTACACAACGAAATCAATCATAAACAGGAAAGTAAAGAGAGAAAATGAAACTTAATGCTCTTTCCTGCCTCCGGTGGCACTTGGGGCGCCACCGGAGGCGAGTATGCTACCTTGTACGCGCTAACGGGCTACTCAAGCCGAGAGTTACCCCCTGCCATGTAATTCAGAAACGAGGTACTTTGCTGTTGACTGTGTGACAAATACGACGTTGCTTGCTGCTGTGAGTATGCCAGATACGCCGCAAGGCCGCTGCCTCCACGGCCTCCACCGGCTGCTGGCTGGAAAACAGCTGAAAACGCAGGCTGTTGACCTCCATATCCGCCATGCTGGTCGGGCGGGGAGGACGGGGGGATTGCAAAGGGGACCACATGCGGCGGCCACGATGGGGGCGCGCACTTCTCCTTGCATCTGCACCCTTTGCCATGCTTAGCATCTGGTACACATTCCTCACATTTGCACCCTTTGCCATGTGGTATGCACCCTGTGCAATCGCACCCTTCTCCATGCCCGGGGACGCGTTGCAACTGGCGGCACCGCTGGCATCGGCAGCCCGGGGCGCAAACCTGACGATCACCTCCCCCTTGGCGCAGGCTCTGCCCGTCCGGCCGCTTTGAACCACTTTCCTTTGCAGTGCCACGCTTCACTTTCTTCTTAATAGGTGACTGCAAGGGTGAATCTTCCAACTCATCATGCGAATCTTCCGACTCATCATCCGAATCCTCCTCGTCCGTTTCCTCTCAATCAAAACCAGGTACCCATCACATCAGATTGTGCACTGCAAGCTTATTACCTTGCGCGCGCGCGGCTACAGTATTATTAGCAGCCGCAAGCCTGGCCCTTGCCTTGGTGCGCTTCTTGATGCCCAGGGGGCACGTCGGGCAAAGGCAAGTTGGCAGGTGCGTCTGGTTGCCACCCTTGCCACCGACTCCATTTTTTTTACCAGTCTTCTTTGCAGCTAGCTGTGAGAGTGCAAGCATGTTTTGTGTTGTGTGGGTGCAGGCTCTTACCTTGAAGTTCTGGGGTCCAGGCAAACGCTTGAAGCGAGGCCAAATCAACTTCCTGTCCGCATCCGCAGCCAGAGGCATGTCCCGGGGCGTTACTCCCCCAACGTGCTGGGGCCAATACACAGAGCCCTTCTGGCCATCGTAGTCAGTAAGCAATAATATTTACTAAATATATTGTTACCTTTTTATGGTCAATTTCACGACATAACAATTATAGGCCGGATTACATTCATCGCAATTTATATATTTGCCTATCATATTCATTATTCGTTACAACAATATTGCCATTATTCATATATTAGTTACCAGTTATATACATTGGCCCATACTGATGCAATATCATAAGTTAGGCTACGAAGCCAGTATATAAATTTATGGTATTTATTTACTCCTCGTGATCATAAATTTATGGTATTTTAGATTGAGTTCAAGTCATTGGTTCTTGACCATTGATTAAATTCATTATTATCGTTTCAACCTTTGATCAAAGTACCTCAGCGTAAACAATTATTCAAGTATCCGGAGACAATGTCTACTAGCATACTTTCTGGTTATGGAGCCTTGGATGCGCCCCGCTACCAACTCAAGCTACCAAAGTTCCCGAAGAAGCCTGTTGATGGATTTGACCTATGGAAATTTCCGTTTTTCGCGTTTTTATTGGGCGTGGACGCACGCTACATACTGCTACTGGAAGACGCGGAAACGCCATACTCCATACAAGAGATCTCTACCATCTACGCAAGCACTAGGACTACGAAACCCACCCAACCCGCCCCATCTGGCCCAACAGGACTGCCCGCGTCCGGAACTACATCTACAGCAAAGACTGCAGCGAGGAAGGAGACGAGAAAAAGTTCCGACGACGAAGAAGAGGAACAGTCAGCCTACGGATCACGCAATGACGGAACGTCAAGCAGTTCATCGAGCAGCACATCGAGCAGCTCATCAAGCAGCTCACTCTCTACCGGATCGCCAAGTAGCTCCCTCCTACCAACCGTCCACGTACCGACTGAAATGGCTACATTGTTCAGTCAAGCAGACTGTATAAAGGCCCAGATACATGTCCGTTGCTTCCTGGTAGAAGCATGCCAGGAGTCAACTGCACTCCTTACAGTGCAAAGAGCCGGCACCAACCCCGCAGTAATCTGGACTGCGCTGTGCGAGCGATTCGGAAGCAAGGGATCAGTATCCATCGCCCGACTTCTGATGCAGCTCTTCGAGACCAAGCTGAAGAACAGCACTCAACTACCTACATGGATGGAAGTCCTGACTCAACGCTTCGAGCAACTGGACACGAGAGGAGTACCGCTACCCGACGAGTTCCGGGTGGTCTTCCTACTCTTCAAGTTGAAGGAGTGTGCGACGTTGGCGATGGGCGACATAGGTGGTACAATGTACTGGTCTAAGTCAGATAGAGACAAGCCACATTACAATGAGATGTGTTCACTTATTTTACCAGCATTTCATGCAAACCAACTATCTGTTACCTCATCTAGGTCCCCCACTGCCCTCTACACTTCGACTTCGCCTGCGACCAGCAAGAAGGACATACAGTGCCTGAACTGCAACAGAAGGGGACACATCGCGGCCCAGTGTCGATCTACCTGCACGAAGCGTGTGTGCCAAGGACGACCCAGGCACTCTGGAACCGAGTGCCCAGTTCGCCGACGACCTGCACCACCCAACACGAACGCGCGACGTGGCGGCCGAGGTGGAGACTCGAATCGACGAGGACGAGGTGGCCGACCCGGACCGACCAACACGAGACGAATACAACGACCAACCGGACAAGCCAACATCATCACCGACGCGGACGCAACGAACAACGTCGACGACCCAACAAGTGATCAACCAGAAGCGTGGCTGATGCACACTGGCGACTCCGACGAAGAACGACCCGACCCGGAGGAGAACGACCCATCACAAGAAGAAGTTGCCTACGTAGAAAGGGGAAATAGGTACGGCAGCAGAGCAGGACCAATCCAACTATCTCCCCTCACACCTACTTCTACCGACTATAACCCCCCTACCCCCACTGAAGCATTGCCCGCACCACACCCGGACTTTTTGGAAGACCCATCGAGACGCCCCGACATCCCGTGGAGCTCGCTCACCGTTCTACAACGCATGGATGAAAATGACTACAGACGCGCCTACATCCAGTGGACACGAATGCGGGACTTATTCCAGACGACCCCGCAGGGATTCCCGGCACCACCCGCCCACTGGCCATTACCTTGGTGCCCCCTCGGGACGCCCATCAATTATTTTCTACCGAGAACCGACCTATGGATCCTACCGTCACGACTGGTACAAGACGCGCCCGGCTCAACCGGCATTGAGCACTTCGTCTTGCAAAGCAGACGCCCGAGACGAGCACAACGGGACCCGGGAAGTGCACGGCAACAACCGGCAGGCACACAATCCCCGCACGCGCCAACGCAGAGCTTCACAAGCTCACCCACACCTGAAGATAGAACGACTTCGAGACAAGACCAACAGGATAGACAACCGATCCTGCATTCATCGAAGAGCGCCGACAACAACAATGGGAATCACCGAGCGTGGGGACCGCCTCAACGAGCGAGGAGCTACCTACCCCAACAGTGGAACACGGTGATAGATCGCCCGTTTCGACTTTTACATTCCCTGTCTTACCACGCGTGCAGGAAGAAGAATGTCTCACACCGGTTCAACCAACGACGACATCATCGCCTGCAACAGTCAACGCAGACACGGCGAGACGCATACAAGCCATAACAGAGCTACCCTACGGCCAACCGGTCCAGTACAGGCGAGTACCGGGATCATCGAAACCGACCGAACGTAAGTACACCTTCGCTTGGTCCGACGCACATCATTGCTTCCGTCACCCCACTAACGAACAGCTGGCATACTGGAGCATCGTGAAGGACTTCCGCCTGCTTCCGGAGCAATGGTCATTAACCAAACCGGACTGCATCGACTGCAAACCCGTTCGCGAAGCCAAGCGTGGCAGTGTCAGATGGGACTGCACATACTGCGGCAAACAAGAAGGGAAGATAAAGCGATGCAGCGGCTGTCAGCTTGTTTACTACTGCAACATCGACCACCAGAAGACCGACTGGCCGGCACATAAGGAATTCTGCAACATGGCCAAGCGTCACCCTCTGATCGACCAGCTACGAGCAAGAGGAACGAGGTATGACCTGCTCGGCATACCGACAGACCAACCCGAATTGGCCGACCTCGCATTTCAGCACCTGCTGCGATACCGCGAAGGGGGGCCGCACGCACCTCTATTCATTGACTCACCCACAATGTTGGACATGGCCATGAGCCTGGATGAATTTGCAACCAGAGAGAGACGCGTGGACCCCAGGACTGTGACGATGGCACAATACACATGCCCACCTTAACTTCGCGGAAAATGATGAAGATTACGTGGAGACCTCAGCGACACCGAATGCAAACCTCGCCGCCATCGCAGCTACCCTACCGGACATGCCCGACATAGACAACGCCTATTCATTCGCCGAACCGACAGCAACGTGGGCTACACTACGACCACCACCGACTGGAATGGACGAAATGGAGGCAGAACAACACCGACCCTATGGAATAGACGCAACGGGTGAACAGTGGCGACGACTGTTGGAGAAGCAGCTGAAGCGGATGCTGAACATACCAGACACGCTGCCTGACATGAAGCACCGACCGCCCCCGATGAGGCCATTTATACCTGACATCGAACCATTGTTCAACGACAACGTCCGACCCCCAGTCAACTACTACCCGCCTGCAGGACCTGAAGAAGCTGAAGAGCTGCGGGAACGCCTAAGACGCCATGACCACACACACACACAATCGAGTTCGTGCTAATGGCGGACATCTTCGACGAGCTGGAGGAAAAGAAAGACCCAAAGGAAGACACAGCAGACGCGGAGACCGTAGCTGACGAGGACGCCTGCGACGACATCGACGAACCGGAGCTCGACGACCCGGAGTACGAGGACCGCTTCTTCCCACCCGCACTGGACTTCGCCAACGTTCGAGAGTGGCAATACTACGTCAACGATCACCCAGAGTTAGAATATTTGGAGTTCAAGGATATGAACGAATACAACACATGGATGCAAGAGACGATGGACCTCGAACGAAAAGAGCTCAAACACCCTGCTGTCAACTACGTCCGATGGCCGACGACAACCCTCCCGACGTTGTTGATAGCGCATGCAACCGCTGGCTATTCCACGCTAAGGCTCCCGTCGACCCCAAGTGTGTCCGCGAAGAGAAGCCTGCCTTCCTAAACAACATATCCGGCAAAGCACTTCCGGTGAGGACAAGGGCGACTGCCACTCCGACGTGGCTCAATGGTTATGGTATATCGGTTAAACAGTCATTTCCACTCACTCATATCACCATCATTACCATTCAACCTTGTCTCCACCCCACGCCTTGACCATGACATGCACAAGACAGTCATTCAGCAGAATGGACAAGTGTTCATATAGACAAACCATAACACTAGACAGAAAGAACATATTAGCAAGGGGGAGGCTCAACTCACACCTACTATATGAACTAGACAGACCTGGAACAAAACCACTTGACCCTCATCAACGATACATACCATACAGGTCCAAGCCACGAGAACAATCAACATTGGCCGCGACTGTCGACAGCCTGCCAGATCTTGCACTATGGTCAAGCAACCCTCTACCATCACATGCACCGTACGACGCTATGACCCTACACAGAGCTTTAATGCATGCAAACCCGCAGATAATGCACGAGTTTACAAACAGTGTAGGCAGACACATCGCTAGTAAAGATTGGATGCGTCTGGTACGGGCATGTTATGGATGTAACGGGCAAACCAAACAAACCCTCTATGTATAGAGGGAACTATCTAGAACTAGAGTACTAGAAAGGTGAGGCATTAAACATAGACTTCAGCGATCCATTTCCCGTTCGATCAAGGTTAGGAAACTACTATCGAGGGGGGGTGACATGTTCTCACACAAAGTTTGCTTGCGACTTCTACACCCACACGTGAGTCTAAACTATACATACCTCATCTCACACGCATATTTGCCTTCTTTGAGAGACAATCAGGCAATAAGCTAAAACAAATAAGAGCAGATGGTGAGTTTGTGTCTAAACTACTAAGAGATTACACAGACAAGCACGGCATCATACTCAAGACCACCACACGCAACGAGCCAAACATGAACCCCTTTGCAGAAAGGATGAATAGGACAAACGACACACGCGCCCTAGCTGCACAGTTAGACGCAGGCTTGCCACACACATTTTGGGAAGATACACACAAAGCGAGCCTAGCTATCCGAATGGTTACACCACTTTGCAAAGGCATGGACAAAGGCAAATCCCCATGGGAATTGCTTATGGGCCGGAAACCCGTGCAATCATTTATTCAACCTTTCGGGTGCCTTGCATGGGTCAAAGTGGAAACGACAAAGGCACAGCCTGTCGCTGTACCAGGCACACTCATCGGCTATAATATATATCGTCGTGTCTATAAGATACTCATTCAGGAAACCAGACAAGCGGCTACGGTGGAAAAACGCAACGTACGTTTCGACACTACCACTCGCGGCTACACTTGCAAGGTGCCCAGACTCCCTTGGCAACCACTCCTAGTGTCGCACAACGAGACGTGCACTGCTCTACCAACTACCCAGTCTGTCCAGTGGAAAAAGCGTCATTTCACAAATAACCATATCAGACAGAGTGGGCCGGTAGTGACAATCAATTGAGTTCACTTGCAGAGTTTCTCTGCGCAAATAAAGAAGCGGGAACTATTGTTCCCGCTCGAAAATTTGAAGATTAGAACAACAATCCTGTCCCCCTCAGATTTGCATTTTTTGTTTTATACAAAAGTGCTTTTAGTTTGGGTTTTAGGAAAGGCAAGAAATCCATGTCAAGCGAGAAACCCAAGCGAGTCAAGAAGCCTTCAGCAAAGAAGAGACGTGCAGAGGAAGATGCTAGCGACGACGACCACGACTACCAAGGAGGAGGAGATCACAGCGCGGCTGGAGGCAGTGCGAGTGTGTCTGGCAGCTCTGCATCTACGACCTACCGCAGCGACAGGCGCCGGCGCCAGCAATGACCAACCTCTCGGGAGCGCAGCCAACAGCAGCAGCAGCAGCAGCACTGGTAACACTCACGCACCGTCACCAGCATCATCATCATCGTCATTCATCGGCGGGGCTGTGGCACCGACATTACAACAACAACAAGACGCACTATGAGCAGCGGGCCTGGGCAGTCTCGGGGGCCACATCAACACTTCTCCATCGAATCCCCCGAAGGCACGCCCACTTACGAGCGACGACTTGGGAAAGGTGGTGCTGCTACTGCAGGCAGGGATCAACTCTACCTTCTTCGACCAGACCAACCGGCTATCCGAGCAAGTCAACGCCATGATCCACCAAGCGAAGCAAGAGACGGGGCAACGTGACGCCAAGCTTATCGAGAAGCCCGTGCACCGACGTTACTTCCAAGGTGGGAAGATCATCATGGCGGTACTGGAGAGTAATGTGTACAAGAGTGAGCAAGAGCGGCTGACGGATGCAAGCGCAATGGCTACCGCACTGGCTACCCTGGCAATGGACATGGGTGGGCCGACGCCTCTCTCCGCGGAAGACGCAGAGCAAAAGTTCCTGCAGGCAGCAAAGCGGCTGCGGATCGCGGGGGACATCGCCGCCTACTGCGAACCTATCCGGGCACACACTTCGAAGAGCGCCGCGCACCCCTACGGCAGCCAAGGCAAGGGGTTGTGCCGCATATGCTACTCTCCGCAACACTGGGCCAAGGACTGCCCACAGCGAGGCAATACCAACGGCGCGGCTACCGGCAACACCGCAGCACACCAGAGCACTGCGACGGTACCAACGCTGGCGTGGCAAGGCGTCCCTGGCTACACAGTCCCACCAACCGGGCCGCAGCCGCCAATTCAATACGCGATCCCGCCACAGCAACCACAAAACCCGACAGGGTACATAACCGTCAGCCCAACAGTGCCCCCACCATACATACCATCTAGTGCTCGCACACATGTATCCTGCACCCATTGCCACAAGCGCGGGCACACCGCAGAAAGCTGTTGGACCCTGAACCCACATCAACGCCCTCAGCGCACTACCAACTGAACACTCAATCACAACTCACGAACACACATACGTCTTGCACATCTGCACTAGCGATACTTGCAAACGTCGTCGAGTTTGAGTCACATGCACACGCAGCAGAAAACAGTACATATGCATTAACTATATGTTACTCTTACTCTTCTTTATGTGTATTTCGAAATATATTATACGGTCGGACTCGCACGGCAACACGCCACCGGTTTAAATATGACTAGTCAAACAACGACGGCAACACGCCGGAAAGTAATGTAAAAGTGCAACGAACAAGCCACAGTTTAATACGGCATTACCACTTTCCCAAACACCAACTCAGTCACTTTTTAGTATTAAAATCATTATCTCTTACTGTGACTGGCAGACATTCACGCCCAAAACTGGTAGGCAAGATCTCAGATTTTCTACCGAAAACTGCGCCGAAATCAAAAATATTCAAAGACTATGCGGGGATCATGCAGTGCGTTTGGTGCAAAAAGACCGGACATCTAGCATACTTCTGTCCGTTGCGACAAACGATACCACAGGAGGAAATCCCATATGTGACTGAACTCCGACGATCACCTACAATCGACGTCCAAAGCTATGCATCTTTCACTTTGGAGCAAGCACATGAACGGCTCAAGACCTTGGGTGAAAATTTTAACCGTGGCAACCCATGGGCTGACTCCACGGACCCGGCACACGCTATCAAGGCAAAGCTCGGATACTGGAAAGCGCTTGGGACCGACCCCGTTGTACTGTCGTGGCTAGCGTATGGGGTCGAGCTGACATTCGAACGCACGCCGCCGGCCACAGATTTTGTAAATCATCCGTCATATTTTGAGCACCTGGCATTTGTGAACGAACAAATCAACGATATGGTCGCGCGGGGAGACGCAGTGGAAGTAAACGAAGATGACTGCATCATGATCGAACCACTACAAGTGCTCGCGGACCCGGCAGGGATTAAGAAAACAAAGCTCTGCACCGACAAACGTTTCAGTAACTCGTTCCAAGCAAAAGCTCCATTCATCATGGAGACTTTAGAAAAGGACATACAAATGGTACTGGACGGAGACGCGGGCACAAAGCTGTTCGTGGTGGACCTCAAGCGTGCTTTCTACTCAATACCCCTTTCAAGACAAAGCAGACCTTACTCGTCGTTCCGACACAACTGCAAGACGTACCAGAACACCACACTACTCTACGGCTTCTGCACAGCGCCATTCTGGTTTGGAAAGACGATGCGCGCGGTGGTGCGACTGCTACGAGCCTTGAACATACCTTGCATGCAATACGCTGACGACTTCCTGTTCGCAATCAAACTAGCCAGGACTCACGACGGCATACCGGCGTTCGTGAAGGCACTCTTCAGCCTCTTAGGCCTCCCCCTCTCGGAGAAGACGTGTTGGGAGCCGGCAGATGAAGTCCAATACTTGGGCTACATCATCAACAGCAAAGAAAGCTGGATCGGGGTACCGGAGGAAAAAAGGTTGAAGCTACTGCGCTCAATCCTCCAGCTACTAAGCGACGTTCACTCGGCTCACGGAGCGTCAGTCAAACAGCTACACTCGACTGCTGCTTCGATCATCGCGTTGAAACTAGCGCTTCAGAACGCAATGCTGTTCACGCGAGTCACGCTGGCAACAGTCGTGCACTGCAAGAGGATCGAACGGGATACCATTTGCACCTCAACAGGGTCGGAGCTCAGTGAAGAACTCCAACATTGGCTCCACATTCTGCGAGACCCACTGAAATGCAAACGAGCTATCTTCCAGGCACGGACGGACATCGAGCTGAGGCTCGACGCGGGGGAATTTGCAGTAGGTGGCCACGTACTGAATATGGACGTGACTATACCATTGCCCACCGAACTCATCGGCACCTCTTCCACCCACAGAGAGCTCTGGGCAGCCACAGTGGTCCCACTACACTTCAGACACATTTTGAGTAATCGTAACACCGTGCTCACGGTCTTCGATTCAGCCAACGCTGTAATAGACTTACAGAAAGGCGGCTCACGAAAATGCCCACACCTCACGCAGTTATGCAAAATAATTGACGATGTATACACGGAGCGGCTCAACATCAAAAACAAACTCTGGGGATGGGTGGAACGCTCACGTAACACAAGGGCAGACGCGAACTCAAAGGCACTGACTGCCGGCTTGACCAGCTTGACTGTCCACCCGGATATCATAAAGGCAATCACCTACCGATGGCACATAACGATCAGAGACGTGTGGGCACCGAACTTCGGGCAGATAGGACAGTCAATTCTTCTCGCACTGAAAGAACGCAAGCGAGTTGCGTTTGTGATACCCAAATGGCAGGGAAGACCTTGGTGGCCACAAGTGCTTGAACACGCGAGGGATTCATTCCCATTACCACCCGCGGCGTATACGCTAGCACCAACATGGCCCACACACCCGCTACATATACATAGACCTCAGTGGCACATGCTTGCAGTCTTATTTGATTTTGCTAATTAAATTTGTTTTCTTACTACAGGCCACGTCGTACTTAACGACCTTGACATAGCAATATGGGCAAGCCAAGGCAAGAAAAGACAGTCAACGATGGACGCATATGCATCCTCACGCAAGCAATTCATCAATTGGTGTATCGTACACAACCGAATATGCTTTCCGGCCACAGCAGAGACGGTCGCTCACTACCTGAGACACATGTGTGAAAGCGGCTATGCAGAGAGTACAATCAAAGGGCACTTCGCCGCTATTAAGGCGCAGTACGCACTACTTCCCTACTGCGACCCCACCGATAGCACATTGGTGCAAATGGCAAAGGGAAGAGCAGTGGCAGAAGCCCCGCAGGGCAAGGAAGGCAAATACCCACTGTTGAGGGACGATTTACTCAAGATCCTCCAACTGCCTCTTAATGATTGGAGAGACAGCAGAAACAGCACCATGATTTTGCTGCAATGGATCTCTATGACACGAGTGGGCAATATCACTGCACTAAAGGTGGAGGATATATTGTTCCACACGACTACAATAAACAACAGCCCATGTGAATACATGGTACTCCGGCTGAGGCACCTCAAGAACGATAAAGGTGAGAAGCTAGTGTATGTCGGTCAAGGCACAGAAACATTTTGCGCTGTTAAATGGGTTCGAGCATACTTGCAGGCTGTGAAAGATTTATTTCGCGGTTCACTCACAGACAGTTCGCCTCTCTTCTTCAAAATTGAGGGAAACAGTCTGGAGCACTTAAGTAGCAAAGCACCGTCCAGTATTCTGAAAGAGAAAGTGGCACTCATCGGATTGGATCCAGCTATCTACGCGTCACATTCTAATAGAATCGGCTCGGCTACAGAGGCGGCAAGATTGGGAATGAAAATATACGCAATCAGGAGGCAAGGATTGTGGTCAGATAAAAGTACATGTGTGTTCAAATATGTGTGCGACATCAGCTTAGAAAACAAACTGGCCATTACGAGCGTCTTGCATGCAGGAGTCAAAATCGCTTACATACTCCTTGGTTCTCATAAGACATATGCTCAAATACAATCTACACCACCGTTCGACGATGGTGTATGCTATGGTTTACCAGATAAGTAACTGACGCTCGCTTATTAAAATCGATTCCCATGCTGTACTAGAATGCGATTTAATTACAAAATACACCTACTGAACCGTTATTAGCGTATCGTATCGTATCGTATCGTATCGTATCGTATCTTATCGTATCTTATCGTATCGTATCGTATCGTATCGTACCGTATTGTATCGTATCGTATCGTATCGTCTCGTCTCGTATCGTATTGTATCGTATCGTATCGTATCGTATCAGATCGTATCGTTTCGTATCGTATCATATTTTATCGTATCGTATCGTATCGTATCATATCGTATCGTATCGTATCGTATCGTATCGTATCGTATCGTATCATATCATATCGTATCGTATCGTATCGTATCGTATCGTATCGTAGCGTATCGTATCGTATCGTATCGTATCGTATCATATTGTATCGTATCGTATCGTATCGTATCGTATCGTATCGTAATGTTAGTCAAGAGAAATGACGTATTTAACTGAGATATCCAGTGATAAACTCATGTCACATAATGACATGACTACAGTAACAAGTTCTCGTAATAGCACGCAATATCGGTCACATAACAATATAGTTCGTCATAATATATATACAGACATGCAGACGTAATATATGCAGTGAACAGAGCAATCTTACAGAAATAGATTCCAGAATAGCCTAACGTGTACAGTACGACGGCACCAGGGTTTAGTAAGAAATCTAACGCTCAAAATGCATACAGGAACAGCATCGGACAAAAACGACACAACCACCACCTTACATATATGAGAGACTCAACACACTAAATTTAAAGTCGATAACATAACTTGTAATTACACCACTTTCTTCACAGCGAAAACGATATCAATGAAATACTCATCGATTCCAGATACACTACAATGGATTACAAGAATATTTACGGGAACAGACATACAAAACACACCACACACATCTACTAGGACATAAAACTGACCAACAAGAAAAATCTCGACAACAATAAGGATGCAAACATACACAGACTAATGTTTGCATACTGGAAAAAGGACACACGGTACGAACGCGCAGAATACAGGCATAGAAACGAAGATACATTGAATCAGATTTGTTATCCGTCTATAATTGCTGTTTTAGTTTCGGGGTATTACACACGTTGCAAAGCTACTTATTCACAATTTAGGATCTTATCGTGGACAGAAAGAATGTATCATGGACTATGCCAAAGCACAAGCAAAAAAAATATTTTCAGCAGCAAACAGCTCGATGAGTCTTTTCCTAATTTTTAGTCAGCCTAAAAAAATTTCCAGTTGAACCCAAAAAGGCAATTTTTGAGGGAATATAGGCAATTCGTCGGCATTTCTTGCAGGCCTGGCAGGGAAAAATGGCATTACCAATTTTTTTGACAGAGAGGTCTTTTTCGCCACCTAGGAGAGAGGGGAGAGAGCTCATGGGATGTATGGTATGTTGTGAAATGAAGTTTTTGCAAGCTTGCGCAGCAAAAGCGTCATTTCACAAATAACCATATCAGACAGAGTGGGCCGGTAGTGACAATCAATTGAGTTCACTTGCAGAGTTTCTCTGCGCAAATAAAGAAGCGGGAACTATTGTTCCCGCTCGAAAATTTGAAGATTAGAACAACAATCCTGTCACCCTCAGATTTGCATTTTTTGTTTTATACAAAAGTGCTTTTAGTTTGGGTTTTAGGAAAGGCAAGAACCCCCACCCACCCACCCATTTACATGATGTCTTCTCGTTTGGGGGCGGTGAGTGAGGGATGAGAAATTATACACATTTACACACATCCACACACATCTCACACAATTTTGCACATAATGCTTCTCATCTCATGCACAATCACGCATATTCCATGCACAATATCTTGCACAATCGAGGTCTTTGTGCTTAAACACAAAAGACCTAGGAGAGAGGGGAGAGAGCTCATGGGATGTATGGTATGTTGTGAAATGAAGTTTTTGCAAGCTTGCGCAGCAAAACGAGGACCAACTACCACAGTTCCACAACTTTGACACACCCAGTGGCTGGTGGCCAAAAGAACAACGGTCGACTTTTTCACCAGACACAACAAACACACTGGACACACTGGAAGATGAGACAACATACCCAACCACCAAACCCACTTCAAGCCTTTACGTGCAACCGAACCCATCTTTTGGCTCTCTACTCCCCCCACCCACCACATTTACTCCCAACTCAACAACTTCAGTTGCACAAAAGGCCAAGACAAGCACAGCACATCGACAGACAACACAACACAACCAACCGACACCAACCCCATCCCATCAACCTTTATCTGCGACCCTATTCCCCCTCCCAAATAATTGGATCAGCAGTAAAGGCATACCACTACAATGGGATGGTGCTGCAATAACTCAAACAAACATAGTTGCCCAGCCTAGGCAAAGGAAGCAAACACCAGCACACCACCCCACTCACACTGCTCACATCACTTTTACTCATGAGCTTGAGGGGAAGGAAGAACAGGCCATAGAACAAGACAACTATTGTTTGTTTACGAGAGTGTTACACATTTCTCAGAAAAACATAAATTCTCACCCACAGGTACTCGCTGCACAGTTAGCCGAGTTACAAGGATTGTTTGAATGTGAGGCATTGCAATGTGTGCCTCGGGCCACAGCAACAACAGCGAACGTACCTCCCGTTCACAACATTAGTCGATGCAATTAAGACAGACGAATCGACAGGGCAGCAAAAATACAAATCGCGACTAGTAGCGTTAGGAAATAGAATGAAAGAATATATACATTATAATCCATACGAATGCTCCTCACCCACCGCCCAACCTATGTTTCTTTGCTACTAGTCTCGTATGCTGCCTTTAGTGGCCTTATGATTTCTCATCTTGACTTCTCACAGGCGTATTCCCATGCAGACATGAAGGACCTTGCCTTCGCCTACCCGCCGAAAGGATATGAGAACGAAAGTGACCTTTCAATGATTTTATTGTTGAAGAAGGCACTTTATAGCACCCCTCAGGCGGGGCGAAGATGGTTCGATCATATTTCAGCAAGCGTGAGGCAGATAGGGTACAAACAATCAACACTGGACCCTTGTATTTTCTTTTTGCCTCAGGTTAGGAACCGGCCGAAACTACCTCTCTACCTACTACTACGCACAGATGACTTGCTTGTTTTTCATAGAACCACGAACGAGCATGAGGCCCTGTTTACAGAATTGAAACATTCATTTAGGGTGAAAAATTTGGGCCAGGTTAGGACGTTCTGTGGTTTGCAGTTTGTTAGGACATCAGAGGGCATAGTAATACATCAACATGAATATATTAAGGGCATGCTTAGGGATTTTAACTTTCACGAGGCCAAGCCGGTGGCTAACCCTGCAGCCGTGACTGACCCTCCACCTGCGAATAAAGAAGCAATGCTTCGGCGTTTCTCGCTTCCTCGCTTGCTCGGTGCCCTCCTCTGGCCGGCAACCCAGACTCAACCTGCGATCTCCTACGCAGTCAATCACGCAGCCGTGCTCGCCTCCAAGAAGCCTGATGTGGCCTACTCCGCAATAGCCCGCATCCTTCGATACCTTCGAACACCAAGAGGCATTTTCTTCCGGTTTCAAACAGGTAGGTTTGAACTTATTTCCTTTTCGGACAGCAACCTCGGGGGATGTGAGTACACGCGACGTTCGAGAACGGGTCAACTGCACATGACGACCGGCCCAATAGCATGGAGTTCGAAGCGTCAACCAACTGTCGCGCTGTCCACCCAAGACGCTGAAACCATCGCCAACTCTACAACGTGCCGGACAGCGATCGCAATCCTACACATGTGCCAAGACATTGGCATCCGTTGAAGACGCCGGTCACAATCAACAACGACAACCGGGGGGCAGTGCTGAATGCAACCAACGGCATGAGTACCGACCGCACGCGTCATCTGGCCCTCAAACACCATTACGTGGTGGAGCGAGTACGAGCCGGGAGGTGATCGTTCGACATGTGCCCACGAAGGACAACCTGGCTGACTTGATGACGAAGTCACTTCCAACTCCGCGATCTTCAGAAATAGTCGCACAGTTTACTGTATTACTTAAGGACGTTATACCTCATTTCGAGGCGTAGTGCGATTATTACTTCCACTTAAACACTAAGGATGGACTTAACAATAACAGACGCTATACCGTTGCAAGGACCTGCATCCTTTGATGCCACTATTGACTGAAAGTTTTTTTTTTCTTTTCACTGTTAAAGTAGCTTTAACATATATCATATTATGTTATATTATATACAATCATGAACATAGTTACTGCTTATTACATCTATGTTACTACATCATCACCTATTTCACCATCAATTATACATATTGTTATGCCGAGGGGGAGAGTAAGCAATAATATTTACTAAATATATTGTTACCTTTTTATGGTCAATTTCACGACATAACAATTATAATTAGGCCGGATTACATTCATTGCAATTTATATATTTGCATATCATATTTATTATTCGTTACAACAATATTGCAATTATTCATATATTAGTTACCAGTTATATACATTGGCCCATACTGATGCAATATCATAAGTTAGGCTACGAAGCCAGTATATAAATTTATGGTATTTATTTACTCCTCGTGATTATAAATTTATGGTATTTTAGATTGAGTTCAAGTCATTGGTTCTTAACCATTGATTAAATTCATTATTATCGTTTCAACCTTTGATCAAAGTACCTCAGCGTAAACAATTATTCAAGTATCCGGAGACAATGTCTACTAGCATACTTTCTTAGTCAAATAAAAAAAACCGCCGTACACGAGGTTGTCCGTCATTTTGAGGATGGGGTATTGATTTCTCTTGCCTTTCGGCAGAATCCAGGTGCAGTTTGCACCTGAACCCTCAGGCGCATGGTTTATCAGCGCGCCTGCGTTACATGGCGGCTGGGAACGATCCTCTGCTACTTCCTTGCGATGTGCTTTGGTAAAGCACCAGAGCTTGCCACCAATCTTGAGCGTGCTGTCGCCCGGACTTGCCAAAACAGCAGAGAAGCGTGCGGGATCAACCTTTTCATCATAGCAGTCGCCCCGAAATTGTAGCAGCAGTTCCCTCCCGAATCCGCCGAGCTCCTCGCCCTCCCGCAGCCCAATGTCCCCATACCGAGCTCCGTTGATGGGAACTAGCTGCACCCCGTAACCTTCTAGAGGATCGCTTCCCTCTGGATCAACGAACGAATCCATCGCAACAACGCGCACCTCGCCCTTTAGCAATACTGACTTGCGCCTGACCTTGCGGGACGCAATACTATCCATGCGCATATTTTGCATCATTTTTAATGACAGACAAGCTGCTGTTGCTTACCCCGGACTGCTGAATGCGCTCAGGGCGGTGCTGGAGGCAGAAGCCTTCGCGTCTGTACCGACTTTGGAGGGGGTTTGAGCGACCACGGCGGCGCGATAGCGCGGAATGGGAGGAAGCGGCTTGAATTTCGGCCACCGACCGTTCGCTGCTTGAATATGCGGCTCCATTAGGGGATATACGCACTCTTGCAGAAAGCTGTCTCTGGCACGGCCTCTGTGCTCGCTCTGGTCTTTCTTCGTGGCCACTGCATCTATGTCTGCCTCCACCAAAAAGGACAAAGCAAAAGTGCGCTTGCTTGCTCCAGCGGGAGTGCTCTCAATCGCGACCAAGCATGATCGCGTGTTTATGGAATTCGTAAGAACTATAAACTTGCCAAGCGGGTCCTGTTCCAGATGACGGCCCGGACTATGCAAGCAACAGATACTGCGATTGCATGTCTGTATGTGCAGCATTGCTTACCCAAGCACAATGCATATGGCCGGGGGCACCATCGTTGTCAATACCCATTCACCTGCCTACGGGTAGGAGGGGGGTGGACTGCAGTGCATGCTATGAAAGCAGGAAATTACGGTCATGTTCAGCCCGAGGCTGCTCCAGTACTGGCTGTCGACACACGCGAAGTACTCCACAGATGTGTCTACAGAGTACGCTATCACAAGTCTAGACATGCCCTAGGGACACGGGGAGGGTGTGAAGAGCAAGAAGAAAACAGAAACAGTTACACTTTCTGTTGTTGCACCTGTTCGGTTGCGCTCATTCCGGCTGGAAATTTATAATAATACTGTTTTGCGGGCCTGGCCTCCCAGAATTTATAATTTTTCTTCGCTTGTTCCCAGGCCGCTCGTGCTGCATCATCGGCTGCTTTTTGCTCCGCCATGAGCTTTAGGTTGGCGGCTGTATCGGCATCATCGATCGCTGCTTGGTCCTCCGTACCCTTCTGTGATGTCGGCGTGTTACCGCCCACCGTAAGATCTTCCGTATGCATGCCGCCGCCCTCACTGTCTTTCTCGTCCGCGGCTTTGCCCGCCGTATCCGCGATCGACCTGCTTTTAATGGAGTCTCCCCAAGCACCGAAGAGAGATGATTTTGGTTTTTGGACCGACAGTGGCACCGACTCTGGCTGTTCATCATCTTCAGGAAGTTGCAGTGCATCGATATCGTGTGTAAAAACATCGTCCGATGTCAGCAAAGCAGCCCTGGCCGATGCGGAAATTATTTTGTCGTGCCTCATCATTCATTTCCTTATTTAATTGTTTATTTGTTCATTTATTTGTTTATTTACGAACTTACTTACTTACTTTCCTACTATGTATGTATGTATGTATGCATGCGTGTAGGTATGCATGCAATATATATATGTATACTTTGTTGTTGTTGCATGCATGCATGTACGTATTTTGTCGTGCCTCATCATTTATTTCCTTATTTAATTGTTTATTTGTTCATTTATTTGTTTATTTACGAACTTACTTACTTACTTTCCTAACTATGTATGTATGTATGTATGCATGCGTGTAGGTATGCATGCAATATCTTATATGTATGCTCTGTTGTTGTTGCATGCATGCATGTGCATATTTTCTCGTTACTCATCATTCATTTTTTTGTTTTAACAACAGTTTATTTCTTTATTTATTCATTTATTTACTAACTTACTTACTTACTTTCCTAACTATGTATGTATGTATGTATGCATGCGTGTAGGTGTGTATGCAAAATAATTGTATGTATGTATGCTCTGTTGTTGTTGCATGCATGGATGTACTTATATTCTCGTTACTCATCATTCATTTCTTGATTTGATTGTTTATTTATTTATTTATTTGTCTATTTACAAACTTAATTACTTACATAGCTAACTCTGTATGTATGAAGCAACAATCATTCAGCTGCGATTGTGCCTTCTTCGTGGCTTGAGAAGGCTTGCACTCCCGCCGTTTTTTCGGCTGTTGTTCAGCTTCTGACACGTGCGAGTCATCCCTTTTTTCAGCTGAACTAGGCTTCTGACGCTTAAATGCCTTAGCTCTGCGACTATGAGTCGTCTTTTGTTCTGCCAGGCTAGGGTAAAAAAACTTTGGCTTTCCTGTGAGACTGCGAACTTTGGCTTTTCCTTGCTTGGCATATTCAAAAATCATATTGTCTTCTTTTATGTCCCATGCCAGCACATTGGGATCTGGGCTTGGAAATTCATTGTACAGCATCGTAATTGCAGTGTCAATTTTGCAGTCGCCTAGCGGTTGCCATGTCTCGTCGTTATTCACTTGCATAAACACTGTCTGCTGTCAATCCTTTCTTTCCACACGATAGGCCTCGATAGTTTCTACAATAATCTTCTCCTTGGGCATGCGAAAGGCAGTGGGGTAACAGGAACAGCACTTGAACTAGTTGAAGCGGGAATGCTCTCAAACTTAAGGAAAAATGCCAAAGAAACCTGCCGAATGCCACTATTCCCTGTACGGTACGGTGTGTTCAGGGACTTTGAAAAAGCACCCTTGTGACACGTTTGTGCAGACCGAGGCACTAGTGACACACACTCGCAGGTCGTCACCTCTTCTCTTGTTATGTTACATTCCATTTGTGCTGTACCAATCTCGACCCTTTTCAGCTTGGATGCTTCAGCATTTGGAAAGCCATATTCGGTGCTATACGAACAATGTGATTGTGAGTATGAACTGCTTGTTGTTGCTGTCCCAGATGCATGCCATGCCGTTCCTAGCCAAATTAGCCACCCAATCAACCATAAGCCAGTCGGCAGTACAGTCTGCTGTAGCAATGAGTCGGTCCTCTATACCGCTGTCTGCAAAGGTGGAACTAGTGGAACAACGAGCTAGCTCTCGAATGTCAGAAGTTGCACCGTCAGCCATTGCTCCATTCCATATGTTGAGCCAATCGAGCGGATCTGAATTCTCTTCCAGGGGAGTGTCAGATAATGTATCTAGTGCACATAGCGGCCATCATTCCAGGAAGCGAATTGATGAGACGCTAGTCGATGTTAGGCACCGTAAGATTTTGGAAAAGAGCAGGAGATACCAGGAAAAGATGCGCTCAAGTAAGAGTCTCGATGGGATGACGGATGACAAACTGCTGAGCTTACTTTTATCTTCGAAAGGCAAGGAGCAGTTCCCCCAAGTATCAGCGCTAGTACAGCAAGGGCAAGCGGAAGCTGCAGCTGCCAAGGCTGTCAAAGAAATTGTGCAGAGTTTTCCCAAGCGATCAGCTCACAAGCAGGCTTTTGTTGGGAAGCTTCGAGGGAAGATGGCATCGAAACAATTTCAGGAAATCTTTAATTCGATCAGCGATCGGTATGCGCGCAAAGCAGCAAAAGTTGTTAGAGATGCTGACGCCAATAAGAATGAAGGGGTAACACTGAAGAAGCCTGACATCTTTTCACAGCAAGTGATGGCGAACGCAGAGAGAGAAAAGATCACACCGATGGAGAAGCGGATCACTGCTTCTATTGTAAAAGAGAACTTGGCTGGGAAGTCAGGATCTAACGCTGCATTTTGGTTCGGATCATTGGACTCCTTTCATAATTGATTCAGAACCACAGCCCACCCTCAAATCTACGCGCAAATGGTGGAGGAGTCAGGGTGCTTCGAGCGCTTGGCGCACATTGTGCGGGGTGGAAAGTGAAATGAGCAATAATCAGCTGCATGTCTTTGTAAGGGAGGCTGCGTCAGGCCAGGAAGCACCAATGTATGCCACCACAACTATGTCCCTCGCAATCGCAGACTGTTGGTAAGATACTGAAGGAGGAGGATGTTCTGTTTCGTTGCATTATCAAAACAGTCACTTGCAAGTGGCACGATAACTGGGACAAATCGAAGGCAGAGCTATTGCGAGAGGAAGCTTTGACAGAGGAGAAGCGGAACTTGGAAAAGATAAAAAACCTCAAGGAAAAAATCAAAAAGTGCGAGAGACACGACGCGCAGTACAAGGTGCAGCGAAGGTCACTCCCAGCTTCCATTCGGCTTGTTTGTGAGACTTTTTTGCATGTGCAGCCACATCACGCGACGCAGATCGATCTGCTTGAACCTGGGCTTCGACGTCGCGGTGGAGATCGATCTCGGCTCCGCTCCGGTGACCTATCTCGATTCCGTGAATCGCGTCGTCCTCGGTCGTATCCGCCACGAACATGCCCTCCTCGATCGTATCCTCGTCGATCTCGGGCTTCATCCCTCTCGTCGTAATGACGACCGCCCGATACATGAGTGACCTCACGATCACTACGACGATCTCTTGACCTTGAACGACTACGTCGGTTGTCAAGGTGCCCTCGATCCGACCGATCGCTCGAACTAGACGACGAGCTCGACGAAGAACTAGCAGCCGACCTTGCTGAGGACGCATCCGATGACCCCCGTAAATTCCATGAGGGGTCCACGGATTCATTCCCGTGCCTGCCCGGGATATCTCTTCCCATAGACGCCGGTGCGTCGCCGCCATCTGAAGTGAGAGGGTTCCATACCCTGAACTTTTCCCATTCACCCTTCAAATAAGGTGCCTCACCAGGATCCGTCCATCCCTTCTGATCGTATGCCTTCCGATCACGATCCTGAAGGTTCTTGAGCTCCTGCGAATACTTATTCGTATTCAACAAGCCATGGAAGGGACCCACTGGATAGTCGTAGCGTACCTTCCTCAAGACTTCCTTCTGCACCGAGTCATCCCAGCCTTCAGGATGAAAATTCTGGCAATTGCTCTTGCACATGGCTCCCGATTTGAGCCACAAGGCTCCCGCCTTCTTCATGCACAACGGCCTATGCACCCTGGGGTTGTAGTATGACCTCTGGAACCGTTGACGACCTTGCCCCGGCTCCCCTTGGGGTCTCTGACCATAGAACTGAGGTCCCCTGCGCGAGTACCCCTGGCCCCAATAAACTTCATCCCCGGGCTCGAATGGTCCCGCACCATCCCCTCCCCCCTGGTTCTGATTACCTTGAGTGGGAGTCCCTGACCTCGGACCCGACCACTTCCACTCATCGATGATGGTTTTCTGGACTCGACGCATGACCTTCCCCAACACGTCTTCATCCACGTTCCATATCTCCGGACTGGCCTCAGGGGTAGACTGTCCAGTACCCTTGAGGAGGTATTCCCATACCTCTGTGTCCGTCTGAATCTCTTTCGCCATCTTAATAAAGACTTGATTGTTCAGATCGAACAATGCCACAGCCGTCAATTTGAAGGCTTCTGCAGGTGTGAGCATAATCACCATGTCCATTATCCTCTGGAACATGTAGTGGAGTACAGGCTTCTTATTCACCATCCACTTGACCTCCGCCTGCAGCTGACTGACCTCCTGTGACTTAGAGGCAAAAACATGGTAGCCCATCTTCTCTGCGAGCATCAGACCAATACTATCGACACACATGGCGTCGAACCGAGTAGACTGCAGCTTTCCCCAAAAAGCTGCCCACACCTCGCTTTGCATAAGCCATTCGTTGTCCACCGATGACTGACAACGAAAAAACCTATCAGCCACTATGGCCACATCCTCAGGCGTATAAATGTTAGCTGAACGACAGACCCGACGTACCTCTGTCAGCCACATACGAAGCTCAGAGATATGCCTAGGAATTGCAACCTTCTGATTGTCCAGAGCAAAAGCCTTCTGGTCACCCAGAAGGCGGTCCACATCCTTCTGGTGACGTTCAATAGTACGACGTCGTTCCTCGTCGTTCTTTTCCATCTTACGGTTCCATGACGAAACCGCAAGCTTTCGTCGTTCTGCCTGGCCATCCCAAGCCACAGCAAAATGATAAAAAGCTTTGGCCATATAAACGATGGCATCCACTACCAGCAATCGTTCCAACGTGACGAGATTTTCAGACGATCCCGCTGTAGCCCAAGTGGGCTTTGTCCCTGAGACTGCCTTGTCCCAGAAGCCATCCATTGCGTCGAAAATGGGCGTGAACACTTCTCACCTTATCAAATATGTGGAATCCTGATTTGGGTTCGAATGACTCGACATGAAACGCTTAGCCCGGTGGGGGAGATGGCGCGCTTCACATCCAAGCCGGAGAAGTTCCCCTTTCCTTTGGGTAACTCCCCATTATCATCCAGGAACCTTTACCGATCCCTCTCAGGATCAATCCGGGCTACCTAGCAAGACTGTTCACGCAAGATGGAAACGCACTTTAATAATACGTATAAGTAGAAGAACTGAACCGCGGCGACAAGGACTGCCACTCGACGTCACAAAACTGACTAACTTAGGTGCTGGTCTGTTGCGTACTGACTCTGACTAAGTTAAGTAATTATAAGACTGGTGTAACACTGGTAAGTGATGTATTAAAACCTTTCAGTTAACATTGGCATTATTGACTGTCCAGCCCTATTGATAAATCAACTATCCAAGTAATGGTGAGTGAAATTGAAATAGCTATGACTAACGCTCCCCCTTAGTTATTTGTCAACGCCATAACTACCCGTCATAAGAGTCTTATTGTTCTTAGGCAAAAAAAAAATTGCAATCGCTTCCCGTAAGGGATATCAAAAGTCCAGAAAAATTATACATATAAATATGATAGAGGTGCGAAGAAACAAGTGAGAAGAAAGTGAAGCGAGCTGTATGCGTAGAAATAAAGTCTCCCTCGATCTCCGGCCTCCGGCCCCAGGATAAGTCTGGTTCCGGTGGCACTGCCACCACGAGTTCTACGGTCTCCCGGGTCTCTCGCCACCAACGGCCGCGATCCAACGATCCGATTGCCAAACGCGTCCAGCTCGACACCTATAGAAATATCACTCGCACGGGAAGGAGAAACAAAAAACAAAACATCGGTGAAACACCCGTAATCATTCCGGGGTACCCGGAATGTCAACCGTAATTTATTGAGCAAATAATAAAACTGCTCACGCGGTAACGGTTTAGTAAGTAAATCACCTATCTGCTTTTTGGTTCCTACCTTATAAACTTAATCTCTCCATCTCTCTGTAGGTGGTGAATGAAGTGTAATTCGAGAGGCAAATGTTTTGTGCGGGGGCCGGATAATCCCCTCTCACCCGCGAAAATTGTTTGCGAATCGTCCTCGAAAATTTCAACTGCACCTCTTTGCGGAATTCCGAGTTCCTGTCTGACATGGCCTACTGCTAATCCATCTCTGATACATTCTGCTGCGGCGTAAATTTCCGCGTCATTTGAACTCAGTGCTATCCTACTTTGTCTTTTTGAAAGCCATCCTATCGGGTCTCCTCCCCACAAGATTACATAACCCGTGCGAGCCTTACCCGTTTTCAGACAGACTTTATGTGCGGCATCGGGCCACAACGTGACTTTAGGGTAGGTCATACCCTGTTGAACGGATTTTGGCCCGTGAAAAGCTAAACCGCGAAAAGATTTGATCAAATAGCGTATGATTCTGCCTAACATAGCATAAGTTACTCCTTTATCTATGGTTTGCATGACGCTTGCAGCATTAAGAGTTTGTTCAAATATCTGGCCTCGTCATCTTGGCTAAATAAAGTAAACTGCCTACTATACTCGGAATAGACATGTTACGCAAAGCAGCATCCTCCGACATTGCTTTCGGTAATTGGTCTACCGCAGGGGTACTGACAGGACGAGAATTTGCGTATCCTGTCTCACGTAAAATTTGCAACTGGTATTTTTGCTGGTGCAAGACGATTCTGCTTTTCTCATGCACTATCTCTATACCTTTGAAGTCTTTTGCGACTCCTAGCCTTTTTAGTGGGTAATACTGTTCTAACGCAGACGCGAATTTTTCATAAGCTTTTTTGCTAGGTGCGGAAAATATCAAATCATCCACGTGAAATACTCCCACTATAGCTTCTTTTATAGGCTTGTCTTTCTCTACGAACATACATAAGTCGGAGTCTAACAGCCTAAATCCTAGCTTTACTAACTTAGGGGCTAGTATGTCATACCGCCTCCTACCTGCCTGCGGCGCACCATACAAAGCGCCATCAACACGCAACATTATCCCCTCTTCGCCCTCTTTATCCATTGCATCAGGTGGGTAGGCAAATACCGGGTCTTGCATGCAAGCATTTAAATAAGTATTTTTGAAATCAATTCCGTAAAGCTTATTACCATGCCAGGCAGTTAGTTTAGCAAGCATGAGCAGTGAGCGGTGTGAGGCACAAGGAACAAACAACTGGTCAGGATTAAAGCTGACTCCTGGCTCTAACATGTCTCCTCTCAAAGCTAGTCTAGACTTAACAAACTTCCTTCCGTTCTCGTCTATCTTTACTGTGTGAACCCATGTGAGCCTAACTATCTTGCTAACACCAGCCTTTCTATAGTTAACCCATGTGTGTGTCTTGAAGTCCTTAAGGGACCGTATCTCCTTCTTCATGCCCTCTAACAACTCTTTCGCTGTCAATCCCTGCTCTGCTATCTCTTTTGGCAGACGAATGTTCAGATAAAGCAAAAGCTCATTCGGCTCATTCATGCATCTATCATAACATAACATGGCACTCTCCAACTCTCCGGCAGGCAATACGGACTCTTCCTCCTTTACCTTGTACTTGTTGATCTCAGAGTCTAGCATCTTTTCTAGTCTGTCTTCAAACTGAACAAAGTGAGATGGCTTAGGTTGTCTTCTTACTTTTAACCTCTCTTTGGGGGCACACTTCTGCTTCACTATGCCTGTGCGCACTTTGCTTTCCAAGCACTCCCCGTATGTCTTCTCTGCCCACTCATCTCCCCACTCTCTCGCAAGGACTCTCACTCCCACTCCTTTAGTTCCTGAACCGGTTTTCCTTCATGAACTATGTTTGCTTCTGTGATCTTGTCACTCTGCTCCCATGTTCTTCCCTTACTAGGTTGCTCACTCTCTTCATATATATATATGCTCTTCTCTCGTGTTGTGCTTGAGGGTCAGATGCATCTGTGAGTGCTTGTGCATGCCCTAGTCCTGTCTTGGTTGTCTGTGGGGTTGTGTCTGTGGGATGGGGTGCAGCTGTCGATGTGGTGTCGATGTTCTGTGTAGAAAAGCTATCCTGTGTTGATGTGTGTTTGCGATCTAAGCTGCCTCCCCCTGTGTCCCCTCCATACTCCCCCTGTTCTTGTTGACTATCTGACTGACTAACATCATCGACATGGTCATATGTGTCGTCATCGTCATGAGTCTGTGTCGTGTCTTCTTGTGTGTGGGTGGTGGTGACTGTGGTGGTGATGGGTGTGGAGTGTGTTTGTTCAACATCGACATCCTTACTCTCACGCTCCCCCTCAGCTACGTCCTCATCCCACTCTACTGTTCTGTCTGGATGTGCTTCCTTCCCTATCACGTACGCGTTAAACCGCACGTTCCTAACACCTGCTATCACCTTTCTACCGTCCCACACTCTATATAGCTCTCTAAATAAGTCATACCCTACTAGCATAACTGTCTTTCCTCTAAACTGTCCCTTCCTACCTTTGCCTGTGTACATCACCCCCATGCATCCTATTGGTCTAGGGTGTGTCAGGAACGGTTTCCTTCCTAACAGCTGTTCATAAGGGGACATCCTTTTTCTTGGCCCTTGGGTGGCGCAGGATGGTGTGTAGTGTGGTGGCCGAGTGCTCCATCTCTCCCCAGAAAGAAATGGGCAGGTGGGCGTGATAACGCATAGCTCTCGCGGCCCCAGCCGTGATGTCATTGGCTTTCTCGGCAATGGGGTTACCATCTTTGTCCCCCGTGGCCGACTTCTTCCAAAGAAACTGTCTAGGTTTCCTCTATCACCTCTTTTGGGACATCAAATTCTTGATCGTCTTATTTCTTGTACTCTATTTCCTGTCTGTCTCTCATAAAACGCTACTGCCTGCCTAATGCAGTCAATAAATTCGTTTTTATGCGAAAGATAATAATCTTTAATAAACAACGAGTAATCGTCCGTAACCGAAAATTTGTGTCTCTTCCCGTGTATTGAACGTACTGACCACGTTCCGGAGTCTATGTGTAGTACTACGCCTGGCTTACTAGCTCTCTCTATCCTATTAACCTTAAACCTAGGCAACTGCTTCGCCTTACCTATCATACAGGATTCTCAGAACTCTACCTTTCTCTCGTCTCCTATTAGATTTATGCCTAATGCATTTGCCTGAGCTCTCATCTTCTTAATGCTATAGTGTCCACAAGCATAGTGGAACAATTCTATATCTACCTTTCTAATTGAACCTGGCTTGCGGGGATAAGACGCATATAGTGTTATCTCCCCCGTTTTGCCCTCTGCCTGTCTACGTTCCTCTCTTTCTCTTTTGGGGTTTCCCTCCCTTTTTACCCACTACACCCCTACTCTGTTTCTGTGGAGGTTCATAACGCTCGTTGATGTCCAATCGGGTGTCGAACTCGTCGTCCCACCTGTAAAGGAGGGTCGACATGAGTCTACCCCTGACAAGCACGTCCTTCTCCTCTATCCTTATGGGGTGTTTTAGTATTACCAACTGTCCATTCTGATGGACGATAGACCGATGATAGATATGATCCATCCTGCCGGTCGACGCAATGTTCACGGGTAACCTGGTATCGAGGAGCATAGGCCTTGACACCGTAACTGGTTTGCCGTGTCCGTTGATTCGCGTCACTCTTGCCGTCCCCTCCTGTCTTATCTCACACTCTCCATTACCTGTTACTAGCTTGACAGGAGGTACGGACTTGACGTCATGTAATATCTCAGGCTATCTCTCTAGACGACCCACTATCCTGTACTATCGTGTTCTTCCTATCTCGCCCCCCTCCCCATCTAACACTAGTGCATAGTTTTGTCTGCTGTTATGGTGTTTTGATGGTGCTGGTGGCTGTGGGGTGTTGCTGTCTTGGGTCTGTGCTGGGGATAGTGTTGCGCGGGCTGCGTGCGCTACATACACTCCCTCTATCGCTCTCACCACGTCTGTCAAGAACTCATCTAGCACTAACTTCCCTTCACTCACTCTCCTCACCTCACCGCTGCTTTCTCTAATGCAGGTTGTCGTGAGTTGTTGTGCGAGCTGTGCTATGTCTCTAAAAGTGATGATGGGTGGTGTGTTGGTGTGTGACTGAGCTTTGGGTGTTGAACCTGGTTGTGGTGTAGGGGTTGCGGCAGTGCCTCCCCGTTGTTTCCTCTTGGCCTCCCCGGTCCCTGCAACAGCACTGGGCAGTCCGGCAGATGCCGGACTCCCACTTACATCGTGAGTGTCTTTCTTGTTCTTCTGTGCATATTGCTTTACATTCCCTTTGCGCGTGTACTGCAAATACTCAGTGTCTATTTCCTCATCATCCTGATATGCTGCCATCGCCATGTCATGCCTTATCTCATCAGAACATCGTGAGTCATGGTCATCGTCATACTCATCCATCTGTTCTTCGTCTTCTTCCTCATCACTACTCTCTTTCTGCACTGGCGTGTCGCCTGTCTGCGTGACGTGTGCTGATGGTGTGGTGTGAGGTGTCTGTGTGGTGGAGGTGGGTTTTTGCGTTGCTGGCCCTTGACGCCTACTCCCCCTCACTTCCCCCTTCGCCTTATTCTTCTCGCTCTCTCCCTCCCTCTGTGGAGTTTGGTCAGTGAATGTGGCTGTGAGGTTGTGTGGTATGACTATCCCTCTCGCTTTCGCATCCTCTCTCAAACCTCTCTCATCAGGATAATAAGGGGATTAGGAGGGCGGAGGTCAGGGCTAACAGCTAAGTCTAACAAGGGGTATTCTTTATCTTGTTTCTTAGCGTGATATCCGCAAATATGCCATACGTCAGACGAGAAGCTTGCACAGCGTTAGGACCCTTTTTGTCTTTTTCAAGGGAGATCTGACAAGGACTGTTTTTGTTTTTCTCATGACATTTAAGGGACCTCGGTTTGTCTCGACTATACCTCCCAATGGTTGTTGGAGGTGTTTTAGGGGCTGAATTCTGACGCTGTGGGGTGTTTGTGGAGATGCCCCTTGGTAGCTGACTACGAGAGCGTGAGATGGGTGGGGGTGATAACTCACTCCCTTGTGGTGTGGCGGAGGGACTTCCTTCGTCACTTTGATTTGATGACAGGGGACGAACACCTGGCTCAGTCTGGGGTTCCCCAGACTCGGCATTTGCTCTCTCCCTGCCTCTCTCTTCATCAGGGCTTTCCCCAGTTTCATCTGGGACATCTCCCCCCAGGAAAACGAGTAAAGCGTCGCTATCGGTTCCTGTGTCCCCTTCCTGTTCTTCCTCTCTGATGAGGTTTACGTCTTTGTGAGACTTTTTGTTTTTAGTGTTCTGAGGTTTTCCCTTCTTTTTCTTTTTGTCGTTCTTGTCTTCGCTCACTTGACTTTTCGTTCGGGGTTTCTTCGCTGGGCAATACTTCTTTGTGTGGCCTTTCTCATTACATTCAAAACAAGTGACTTTAAGCCACCACTCTTCCTTCTTCTTAAACTTTCTGTGCTTGCCCTTACCCCCATCCCCCTCATCTCCCTGATCACCTAACATGAGGTTTGTCTCTCTCTTCTGCCTCGTGTTCTTGTCAGGTCTCTCCTTCTTCTCTTTTCCCTTCCACTTGTCCTTTCTCCATAGTGCCCATGTGTCTCTCGCACTCTCTACTAGGTCATCGAATTTGGGTCTTAGGTTAGGTGGTAGGTTGAAATGTCGTGCTTTGAAATTCTCTCCGTATGCGGGGTGTCGTGAGAGCTTTGCAAGGAGTCCTCTTACGAGGTCATCCTCGTCAAAGGGATGTGTTCGATGACTCTCTACCTCTCCTTTCAGTGCAATATAGTCATTTATTCATGCATCGACATTTCTTCCTGGTTTGGGGTACATGTCTTCGAATATCTGTGCTTTAATATGTTTGTGGACCCCCGTGATTGAACCAAACTTGGCCCTAACTGCCTCTATTAGCTCTATCGGTCCATTCACTGTCTTCGTGCGCAAATATCGTACAACAACAGGGTGAGAGAAAGCGACAGACAGAATGAGTTGCAGTGTACGCATGCGTTCATAATTTCTTCTCTTTCTGTATGGTTCTTACTCTTAATGTGTGTGCTCGTTTGGACTGTTTTCTCTTCTTGCGCTTCAGTCTCTTAGCTCTCTTCTCTCTCCACTGTGTCTTCTGTTCTTCTGACAGTTTTGCCCAATCTTTCGGTTTGTCTACTGCAGGCGTCTTGCCTTCTTCCTTTTTCGTTTTAGGTCTCTGTCTAGCGCCGTCTGAGACGCTGGCTTCAGTGTCCGATCCGGAGTCAGGAGTGTCCTCTGACTCTGGCTCGTCTGGCAGCTCCCTTTCCTCTACTTCCATTGCTTTCGCAGGATCGTAGGGATATTTAACTTTAGCTTTAGCTGGGTCAAGGAACGCCAGCGTGACGCACTCACCATGCCAGGCACTGATGCCTCTGGCATAGTTCTCCATTTTGTACCGAAGTCGGAATAGTTCCGAGTGGTACCATCCAACTGCGGGATGTACTCCTGCTTTAAACACATATTTTTCTCGGTCCCAAGGCTCATAACCTTTGGGTAACTCCCCATTATGGAACCTTTACCGATCCCTCTCAGGATCAATCCGGGCTACCTAGCAAGACTGTTCACGCAAGATGGAAACGCACTTTAATAACACGTATGAGTAGAAGAACTGAACCACGGCGACAAGGACTGCCACGTCACAAAACTGACTAACTTAGGTGCTGGTCTGTTGCGTACTGACTCTGACTTAGTTAAGTAATTATAAGACTGGTGTAATTATGACTGGTAAGTGATGTATTAAAACCTTTCAGTTCACATTGGCGTTATTGACTGTCCAGCCCTATTGACAAATCAACTATCCAAGTAACGGTGAGTGAAATTGAAATAGCTATGACTAACGCTTTCAGGAGGCGGAACAGGTGATGCGGTATCTCCAGGGAACTGCAAAGCGTGGAGTTCGTTTCTACCAGAAGGAGAGCACGCGCCTAACGTCGTACCCGGATGCGAAATTGGAAGGGAGACTGGGGAGATCGACGCGCGCGCCTCGCCGTGATAAACTTTATGCTAGGGGGTTCAGTGAACCCGGTGTGCATGAAGCGCACCATCACCATGGAATTACCGAAACCACGTGGGCCGCGAAGCAAGGAACGGCGGGAGAAGTTGCTAGCCAAGCAACCAGCTTTGATCGCGGAGGCGATGGGAACCTTACCGCCTCCAGAGGAAAAGATGCCGGATGGTCACGTGCGAATGAAGGCGCCTCCGGAAGAATTGACCTGCGAGGCCGAGATCTACGCGTTGGACGCGTGCCTGCACGGTCAGGAAAAGATCGCGAATTTTATCAACGAAATCGCAGGGGGGAGAGTGGCCAAGCCTCGGATTTGGCCAAGCAAGGATGGGGTAAGCCACCTGTGGTGTACGAAGATAACAAGGGGGCCATTGATCTGGCCACAACCTACATTTATCGCCAGAAGTTGGATCACATTGACCTACGCTATGCCTACGTCAACGCGATGATTCTGGCTGGGAAGGCAGTGATGGAGAAGATTGGTTCCGCCGACAACTATGGTGATGCCAATACCAAGCGGCAGCGGGGACCAAAGTACGCGAAGATGACGGGGAGGATTGCGGAACCTTGAACGATGAAGCGCATAATGGGAAAACGTTTATGTGTAAGTATAGGAGTTGGTATTAATGTCATCAACGGTGAGCTTAGGAAGATAGTTAGGTGATGGGATTAATACACCAGGTAAATACGTTAATTAATAATAATAATTCATAGTGTGTGTGTAAAAAGGGGAAATTACTGGTGTGGGTGGCAGTGGTGGCGCAAATGCAGCCCAATATGTCACGTATGGCCACCGACACATGAAATTTTGGATTTCGCCTCGGAGACTTGTACGAGCTGTTTCGTTCGTTTGGCGGGCTTTTGTCTGTGTTGTATGATCTACCTATTAAAGGACGTTTGGAGCTGGTTATTTAGTCAACCGGGGACGCCTGGGAGACGTTAAACCTGCTTCTAATATCATCAATACTGTTCAATTTCTTCAGCAACTAACTTAAACAAAACTTCAAAAATGTCAACACCCTTTCACTTTCTGTTCGGATTTTCAAGGTGTCAAAACCCCAAGAAAATCAAAGCGAGAAAAACTTGAGAACTTTAGCTTTTCGTGACCCTCACGAAAAGCAAAAGCAAACCCCGTTCAACCATATTCTTTTGTTAGCGATTCCAGATGTAACCTGAACAGCTACTCTTACACTTAGTCGTCACTCAACGGTAGAGTAGCAGACCAAGCATGAGGGTCAAGTATTAATAACGACAAGCCGGAAGACACTCAATGCCACTATATACTGTGCGGGCCGGCCGACATATTATTAATAATATCGTTTCCTCTGTTGTCGTTATAGTTCTTTATGTTGCCTTTATTGTTTTCGTTGTTCTCTTTCTTGTTTTTGTTTTCATTTTCGTTTTCGTTGTTGCTGATGTTTTGTTGTTGATGCAGTTCTTGTTTCTTTTGTTGCTGCTGCTGTTGTCGTTGTTGCTGGTTTTGTTGTTGATGTTGCTGTTGTTGTTTTTGCTGTTGTCGACTTTACCAGTGGCAAGTATTTTACGATACTAAAACAGTGCTTCTGTAAAAATATTTAAATAGTATTTTTACCTACGCAAACACTTTTAATAACAGAATACTTGCCACTTGTAGGAAAAAGTGGCAAATCTAAGAGGAAAACGGAAGTGATGTCAAGAGATACAAAAAGAGAAAAAATAAAGTGCAAAAAAAAAGCAGTCACAATGTTTGCGTAAAAATAATAGCATTTTTTTTCTACCTTTTCACAAGTTAAACTCGATCCAATCCCTTCTCTCAAATCCTTTGCTTTATCACTCATCAGCACTCTCATTCTCCACATGAAAAAGTCTGCAAGTCATGACATACTGCGTGAACGAAACACTTTGGATTGTACGAAGAAAAAGAAAAGCTCTATTCATCACGCAGTGATTTACAAAGTTCGTGAAGAGCGGAGGGACACACAGTAACACCCACCTTCCAGTAAAGAGAAGCAGCACAACGTAATAAAATAAAGTCAATAATTTACATGCAAAGTAAATAAATTAATTAGGCAGCGCACAGAGATAGAAACTCTTCTGTATGCTCCTTCAAATATACTTGGAGGCTGGTGGACGGGAAGGCTTTCGGAGAGATTCTTAAACAAGTTCAGAAGCTTGAGAAGGGAAGATGTAAACTCCCTTTCATCAGGGCATATCCAATCGCCAAAGGAAACCTGCAAAGCAGGCATCACAGCTTTGCAAAGAAAACACATTACTATAATATCTTCTGTGACTTTATCATGATCTTGCTACTACTACTACTACTACTACTACTACTACTATACTAATACTACTACTACTACTACTGCTGCTGCTGCTACCGCTAGCAGTAGTAGCAGTAGTAGTAGTAGTAGTAGTAGTAGTAGTAGTAGTAGTAGTAGTAGTAGTAGTAGTAGTAAGTAGTAGTAAGTAGTAGCAAGTAGTATAGTAGTAGTATAGTAGTAGTAGTAATAGTAGTAGCAATAGTAGTAGTAGTAGTAGTAGTAGTAGAAGCAGTAGAAGTAGTAGTAGTAGTAGCAGTAGTAGTAGTAGTAGCAGTAGTAGTAGTAGTAGTAGTAGTAGTAGTAGCAGCAGCAGCAGAAGTAGTAGCAGTGGTAGTAGTAGTAGTAGTAGTAGTAGTAGTAGTAGTAGTAGTAGTAGTAGTAGTAGTATCTAGTACTACTACTACTACTACTACTACTACTACTACTACTACTACTACTACTATTACTACTGCTACTGCTACTACTGCTACTACTACTACTACTACTACTACTACTACTACTACTACTACTACTACTACTAATAATAATAATAATAATAATAATAATAATAATAATAATAATAATAGTGCTTCTCAGTCAATGGCGAATGCATTTCTGCACATGTGCCTCCATCGTCTCACCCGTGAGGGGAGTACGAAGATTTGACGATAGGCTCTACTAACACCCCCGCAAGGCAGCTCCAAGCCTTCCAGACAGACCAATACTTTCAAAGAAAATATCCTTTGAAAATATTGGCACCGACGGGAATCGAACTGGCGACAGGTCCCAGATGGTAGACCTTAACCACTGGGCTATCGCGGTGCCACTAATAATAATAATAATAATAATAATAATAATAATAATAATAATAATAATAATAATAATAATAATAATAATAGTGCTTCTCTGTCCATGGCTGATGCAAATCTGCACATGCGCCTCCATCGTCTCACCCGTAAGGGGAGTACGAAGAATTGACGATAGGCTCTAATGACACCCCCGCAAGGGCAGTTCCAACACTTCCAGACGGACCGGTATGTTCAATGAAAATACTGGTGGCACCGACTGGAATCGAACTGGCGACAGGGCCCAGATGGTAGAACTTGACCACTGGGCTATCACGGTGTACAATAATAATAATAATAATAATAATAATAATAGTGCTTCTCTGTCAATGGCTGATGCATTTCTGCACATGCGCCTCCATCGTCTCACCCGTGAGGGGAGTACGAAGAATTGACGATAAGCTCTAATGGCACCCCCGCAAGGGCAGTTCCAACACTTCCAGACGGGCCGGTATGTTCAATGAAAATACTGGTCCAGAAATAGACCGGTATGTTCAATGAAAATACTGGTGGCACCGACGGGAATCGAACTGGCGACAGGGCCCAGATGGTAGAACTTGACCACTGGGCTATCACGGTGTCCAATAATAATAATAATAATAATAATAATAATAATAATAATAATAATAGTGCTTCTCTGTCAATGGCTGATGCATTTCTGCACATGCGCCTCCATCGTCTCACCCGTGAGGGGAGTACGAAGAATTGACGATAAGCTCTAATGACACCCCCGCAAGGGCAGTTCCAACACTTCCAGACGGGCCGGTATGTTCAATGAAAATACTGGTCCAGACGGATCGGTATGTTCAATGAAAATACTGGTGGCACCGACGGGAATCGAACTGGCGACAGGGCCCAGATGGTAGAACTTGACCACTGGGCTATCACGGTGTCCAAAATAATAATAATAATAATAATAATAATAATAATAATAATAATAATAATAATAGTGCTTCTCTGTCAATGGCTGATGCATTTCTGCACATGCGCCTCCATCGTCTCACCCGTGAGGGGAGTACGAAGAATTGACGATAAGCTCTAATGACACCCCCGCAAGGGCAGTTCCAACACTTCCAGAGGGGGGCCGGTATGTTCAATGAAAATACTGGTCCAGACGGATCGGTATGTTCAATGAAAATACTGGTGGCACCGACGGGAATCGAACTGGTGACAGGGCCCAGATGGTAGAACTTGACCACTGGGCTATCACGGTGTCCAAAATAATAATAATAATAATAATGATAATAATAATAATAATAGTAACAACAACAATAATAATAATAATAATAATAATAATAATAATAATAATAATAATAATAATAATAATAATAGTGCTTCTCTGTCAATGGCTGATGCATTTCTGCACATGCGCCTCCATCGTCTCACCCGTGAGGGGAGTACGAAGAATTGACGATAAGCTCTAATGACACCCCCGCAAGGGCAGTTTCAGCACTTCCAGACGGGCCGGTATGTTCAATGAAAATACTGGTCCAGACGGATCGGTATGTTCAATGAAAATACTGGTGGCACCGACGGGAATCGAACTGGCGACAGGGCCCAGATGGTAGAACTTGACCACTGGGCTATCACGGTGTCCAAATAATAATAATAATAGTAATAATAATAACTAGGGCTGCGCTAACACCTGAAAGGATGGTTTGCAGTGCGCTTCGCGCATCACCCCCCCCCCCCCCCCCGGCTTTGCTCAGAAAAAAAAAAAAAAAAAAAAAAAAAAAAAAAAAAAAGTCGGTCCCATTCCAGTGGGAAAAAAATCACCGAACCACGGTCACCGAAGCCATGGCTTCGGTGACTATGGCTTCGGTGAGTACGTACGATTGGCGGGCTGGGTTCACGGGGTGAGGAACCCCGGACTCCCTCTTTCCCCTTCGAGAGGGTACGTTGCATTGCCGGAGGTACCGGCCATGGCTTCGGTGAGTACGCACAATTGCCGGTTTCGGGGGGGAGGCCGCCCCCCGAACCCCCTTTCCCCTTCGACAAGGTACGTTCCATGGCCGGAGGAAACCATGGTCACCAAAGCCATGGCTTCGGTGACCATGGCTTCGATGAGTAGGTACAATTGCCGGGCGAATGCCCCCCGGATGTAACGGCCATGGCTTCGGTGAGTACGTACAATGGCGGGGCTGGGGTTCCCGGAGGGCCCCGCGGATCCCCCCCCGCCCCGTCGACCAGGGTACGTTGAAATTGCCGAAGGCACCGGCAAGTACTCGCAAAAACAAGGAATTTTGGCATTCAGGACACTCCTCTAAAGCAAATATTTTTGCGTGAACTCAAAAAAAGCTATACCAGCATCAACATCGAGTCTGGGGGTAGCCACCCTGCAAATGTGAGCTCCCAACTCCTCATTCCCACAAACCATGATTTATTCCGACATGGGTGCAGAAATGGGGTGAAAAAACCAGGAATTTAGGCATTCAGACACACTCCCCCAACGCAAATATTTGCGAAAAAACTATAACAGCATCAACATCGAGTCTGGGGCTAGCCACCCTGCAAATACGAGCTCTCAACTCCTCTTGGTTCCCACAAACCATGATTTCTACCAACAGGAATGCGGAGATGCTGGGGAGGGGGGGAGGGTTCCCAATTTCCAAATTCATTCCCACTTCCCCAAAACCCCCCAACCCCCTACTCCCAACACCTCTGAGGGATAATAACTACTAACTAGTAGTAGTAGTAGTAGTAGTAGTAGTAGTAGTAGTAGTAGTAGTAGTAGTAGTAGTAATAGCAGTCGTAGTAGTCGTAGTAGTCAGTAGTCGTAGTATTAGTAGTAGTAGTGGTAGTAGTGGTAGAGTAGTAGTAGTAGTAGTAGTAGTAGTAGTAGTAGTAGTAGTAGTAGTAGTAGTAGTAGTAGTAGTAGCAGTAGTAAGTTCTGTAGTAGTAGTAGAAGTAGTAGTAGTAGTAGTCGTAGACCACGACCACGACCACGACCACGACGACCACG
>WBZZ01006437.1:10000-70000 GCA_019918135.1 Paulinella micropora | reverse complement strand
ATTTAATATACGAATGGACAGGTCCGCAACACATAAATGATCATGTAGTATAGGGGGCCACTTCGGCACACTTTTTCAGTGTGGTTTCTCTACAGAAACCGCCCTTACAGCCGTTATTCATAATTTCCTCTCTAAGTTCAAAACAACAATTTCATTAAAATCTCTCTTATTATGAATTTCTCTCTGGACTACTTTACAAAAAGTTGACCACTTTCCAGTTTGTCAAAATCTAGCAAGAGGGTAAAATGTCCTGAGCCTCTAGGTGTCTGGTGTTGCCGATATTGGTCCATTTTTTTGCTGATATGGTCAAAATTGGAGTGATCTTAAAAGTTGAATGGGAGGGAGAGTGTGACGCGGCGGTAGCCCACACTAATGGACGCGGCGGTAGCCCACACGACTAAAGGAGGACTATTAAGAGTTGTAAAGAATGTGAGGTGGCAAGGCTAGATATAATGAAATAACTCTTATAAAGTGTCCTTCTTTTTTTTCAAAGTCCTTATTTTTTTTTGAAATGTTTATTTTTTTTTCCAAAAAAGTTTGAAAAAATCTTAAAAAAAATTGAAAAAACTAAAAAAAATGTAACTTTTTTTGGATCTTATCACTTTTTTATTTTTGGTCTTCTTTTAATAGGAGTGTTATTTTATCTATAATAAGTCTTATTATTAATTTGAGCAAAAAGTCCACTTTTTTTCAAAAATAAGTTCTAAGTTCTTTGAAATTAACAGTAAGAGTTTTTATAAATAAATGATGCTTAAAAGGTGTCCGAAAAAAAGTATTTTTTTTCCAATTGTTTGACCGACCAAAAAGTTATTTTATAAAAAAAAAAAATTCAATTGGCCCGTCAAAAAATTTAAGTTTTAAGGACTTTTTTAAGGACGGGCAGGAAGTCGTTTTATTCAATAATTCTCTTTATATTCTATCTTTATTTATTTATATTTTCTTTAAAATTCATTCAAAATAAGTAAGTAAAATAATAAAGTAAATAGTAAATAGAATTTCATTGGAAATCTTCTTATAAGTCGTCCTTGTTTTGATCCTTATTTTTTTTGATGGGTCCGAAAAAATTAGAAGGTCTTCATGAAGGACCATATTAGGGCCATAACCGACTGACTTCAGCCGTGTCCGAAAAAGTGTTTAATTTTGATTTAAAATAATTAAAATAATATAGGACTTGTCTAATATACACTGAGGATGTGGAACGAAGACGATAGAAAATTTGTTAGGCAGGTAAGAGTTGCTACTACAGAAAATAAAATTTATGATGTTGTGTCCAACTTCTACGATAGTGAGTTGAAACCAAGTATCGCCTTTCATAATGCAATTATATCGCTATTTAGCACACCAACGGGTGATGAAGAGGCACTTGAGGCACTAAAAGCCATATATCCCAAATATGCTATCGTGTATCCTAATTTGAACAGCAGAAGACAAAGACTTTCTGAGGTAAGAAAAAAAGCAATAGAACCTTATCAAAGTGAAAAGGTATATGAAATGAGCAAACTGGATAAGTATTTTAATCTGAATGAAGACGAGCGGATTGATATCGTTGAGGGGTATAAGAAAGATGTCAAAGCCAAAAATGAACAAAAAATACAGATTGATGTTCGTGATGTAATGGCTAAAATGATCGATATGATATTAAGTAAGGACCCTTATCTTAAACTACTTGCTTTGATGATAGCAATTGGAGCGAGGCCCGTGGAAATATTTGATAAAAACACATATGAGTTGATACCAGATAAACCAAGTTGGTTGAGGGTAAATAATTTAGCAAAAAAGAGAGAAGGACAAGAAAAGAATTGGACTGAGAGGCCTGTCGTCCTTTTTACTCCTGAATTCGTAATTAAACAAGTAAATTTAATACGGAACCATTTCAAAAAGAAAAAAGCAGTTATCATCAACAAAGAAGGCGTGCTTGATAAACAAAAGAATAATGAACTAAATAAAAGAATTATTAAAATCTTTCCTTGGCTTTCGGAATACACGCAGAAAAGCAGTATGTTGCGAAAACTATATGCTAGTTTGTCATATAGTAATTTTGCCAATCCGAAAATAGAGAATTTTAATACATGGGTTTCAAATGTTCTTGGTCATGGTGATATGTTGACTTCATTTAGTTATTCATGGGTTAATGTGTTAGATCCTTCTGAAATAAAAGCAGAAGGAATTAAAACAGAATTAGAGGAGTTAAGAAGAAAGATAGATTTATGTTTGAATTTAAATAATATTAATAAAACTGAAAGTGAAAACGGAGAAGAAGAAAGCAAATATCAACCATTAGGAAAAAAAGCAAGCAGAGATGATAAGTATAAATTGCTCGAACAGATTTACAACGACCACGGGGGAATAATAACAAATATTAAACTAAGAATTAAGCAAGATTGGAGCCGTTATTGTTAATAAGTTTATCAAAGAGAAGAAAGAAGTGCCACAAGAAGAAACCGCGACAGAGGAAGTAAAAGCACCATTACGGAGAAACACAAGAAATAAACAAAAAGTTCAGATTAATACTTAACAACGATTAAAGGCGGTTCACCATATCTTGCTCTAATATTAGACTCTCGTCTGTAGCAATTAATAGAACAGATTGTGAAAAACTGAACACCATCTACATTATCAATATCAACTGCTATGATAGGAGGATGTGATTGGAATGTGCGAGACAAACCGCATATATCGCAAAATTCTTTTTTATAATTCTGCTGGGACATTTCTGAATAAACAAATGTTCTTATGTGTCCAACTATATCACTTGGCAAATCATGTATTATTATTGGCATATTTTATATAATATAAAATATAAAATGAACCTTTTTGGTCAAAGCACGAATACACCATCTTCATCAACTACATCATCATCTTTCTTCTTTATCTATTGATAGTATTAAAGATGCTTTACCAACAACCGCCTTCGGAGAATTGAGAACGGCCACTTTGTCGCCAGTATTACAAAATGTATTTACATATGGTATTAATACGCGATTATTTGACAAAACGGAGACTAATGGCGGGGTGGTATCGTCTGCTAATTCAATGGCGGTTTTAACGACATCCGCCTTAGGTAATTCAACGGCACAGATTACGACTATTGAACGAGCAAAATATAGAAGTGGCATGGGCTTAGTTGCTAGATTTTCCGCATTGTTTCCATCATCTATCGCCACAGATAGTTTCAATTGCGATATTGGCATAGGCACACCAGCAGACAATTTATGTTTTAGACAATCAAGTTTGGGAATGTCTGTTGTAAGAACGGCGGAGAGTGTAGAAAATGTGGTCAGTCAATATGCGTGGAATGTTGATAAATGTAATAATACTGGAAACTTCCCTACGATTGATTTTACTAAATTGAATGTGTTTGAATAGTTGTTCAATATCTGGGTAGCGGTCAAATTACATTCAAAATAGAAAACCCGCGAACTGGACGAATGGAAGTAATTCATGCGATTAAATACGCGAGCACTGCTACTACTCCATCATTGGATCAAGCGGCGTTTGCTATTTATGCGAAGGCATATTCGTCAAGTCTTGGATCCGTTGTAATGAAAACTGCCAGCATGTTTTTGGCAGTTGAAGGGAATATTGATCGGACTATTGCTATAACTAAATCGTATGATAATGTTAAAACTATAGGAGCAACTGAGAATGCCATATTTACCATTAGAAATCGTGCCACATTCAATAGCAAAACAAACTATAACATAATCTATTTTGAGAATTTGTGTATAAGTAATTCTGATACTAAAACATGTATCGCGAGAATTATTCTTAATACCACATTAGGAGGAACACCTTCTTATTCAAATTACGATACTGCCACATCGTTAGCAGAAGTTGATACGGCAGGAACTACAAGAACTGGCGGAAGTGTGATATTTACATATGTGTTGTCTGGTGGTTCATCAATATACATTGATTTGTCTCAATATAATATCAAGATAGGACCAAGTAAGACATTTACCATATCCGCACAAAATACAAGCGGCGGAACTGCTAATATCTATGTTTCATTAAACTGGATTGAAGATCAGATTTAAACACTAAAAAATACTTATCTTATCTTATTTATCAATTTTTTTTCTATCTCTATTGACATTTTTTTTATATATTCAAAGTCCTTATCCTTGATTAATTCTTCGGTTAGTTGTGCGTGATTTGTCTTCAAATATTTGTAAAACTGGTCAATATTGACACCGCAGGGGATTTGTTCTTTATGTTGTCGTCTTCGTCGTGAGTTAATATTTTGTATCAATGTAAATAGTATATCTAAATTTTGTATAAAAATCATTATATTTTATAGTTTTTCTTTTTTATTACGCATGATACGCCTTGAGAAGAATACTAACCTCAAAGTTCAAAGGAACCTCCAAAACTTCACCTTGCGCATTTCTAATGACGATCAATAGACCTTAAGCTCTTGGTGGTATTGAATGGCACATAATCAGCAACATCGTTTGACGATTCAAAGTAGCACTGGACTCCATAGGGCTTATCTAAATTGCATTTACCAACGACAGAGAAGTTACCATTTGCTTCAACTAAACCAGACTGATTCAATGCACGACCATGAACATAAACGGCCGTTTCACCGATTAAATTCACGATAGATTGCATTGTGCTACTCGCCGCGGCCGAGATATCGGCAGCAACCAGACCAAGTGCCAGACGAAGCATTGAAAAGAAAGGCGCCAGACATAGCATCGGCAAATAATTCATCTCCCGAACCAAACGCAAACCCTGTTGAAATGTCTCCAGCGCCTAAGGTTGAACAATCCCTACCAAAATCTGTTAATCCCACTCCTGTTGCCGTGCCAAAACAAACTACCACAACACCAGCAAGTAAGATAGAAGCAATAGAAGATGCTTCTAAGGAAACTCCACCACCAACCAAAGAAGTTGCTCAAACTAATGACATTGATGTAAATCAAGCCATAGCGGATTTAAAGAAAATGAAAGAGGAAAGAATTACACACAAGAATTTACAAATTATGAAAAAAATAATTAATGCTAATTGACAAAATAATTATTATTTTATATAATGATTAAAAACACACATGCCTCCAATAGATTGTCTAATGAGTTTATTAATAAACTCAACGAAGGAAACAGGCCCGCGAGTGATGGGTTTCAACTAAATCAATTTGAATTGTGGAGTAGTCATGGTGCCCCATTAGTTAATCAACCATTGACCGAATTTGGCGACCTTGTCTCACATGAGAAGAGCACTATTCAAAACACATTAACAGACATTTCTGATAACAAAGAAAATGCGGATGTTGTTGATTTGGACACTGCTGTTAGCAGTTTGGCTTATTATTTTTAAGCGGTTCAAAATGCTGAGGCAAGAGAGTTTCAATTGACTTCACCACAAGATACAAGACTTGACAATATACAAAATTCAGTTGATATTATTAGACAATCCGTTTCAAGTGAATAATTAATTATTTTTAAATCCTATTATTATTTTTTATTATAGGAACATTGCGAATTTTACTATGCTACAACCACACACAAGATGGAAGGAAAGGATTCTAAGAATACCGAGGAGTTGATGACCCTCAACAACCTCAGATATGAGTTGCCAGCAAATCTAGCACTCACTGAACAGGGAAGTATCTTTAAGAAGAACTTCTCTGACCAGCAGACTTACACCAGTTCGTCGGGAACTGAAATGATTTTCACACTACAGGCAAGCACTGATTTTGTTTATGGAAAGAATTGCTATTTAACATTTGATGTCAAGGCCGACGGGTTGGTTACGACCGCAGGGAATAACTGCGCGATTGGTTTTCAAAACACTCCCGCGACTGCTATTTTTGAAAGATTTTTGTTGGAAAGTAAGGACGGTAGCGAACTTGAACGAATTGAAGATTTGAATAAACTGGTGCGAAATACTCTCCCGTGGCATTATCCTTTTGATTATCGCCGACAGGCACAGATGGCGGGACAACGAGAGAATGTTGAAGTTAATGCTAATATTACCGATACTTCGGTTACTGATTTTGCTATTAATACTCCTACAGTCGTTGGCACTGGTCAATACTTAAAAGTTTGTATTCCTCTCCATTACTTTTCGGGGGTGTTTAATGAAGAAACTCTCATTCCTCCCTCTCTCATTAGTGGTATGAGGCTTCGTTTGACATTTGCACCACCTCAGGAAGCATTTGCCATTATCGGAAGCACTGATGGTAAGGTTTCTACTGGGTTTGATGGTTCTGCTTTGACTTACACCGTATCAAATCCAGTTGTAATGTTGGAGACATTCTCTCTTGCTCCCGCCGTCCAGAGAAATATTATGGAACAGATGGGAAGCAAGGATGGGCTTCCATACACTTATGAAACATATTACAATCAAAAGGCTAATCCGGGCACTTCCGATGATTTCAATCTTCAAGTGAATAAGGCCGTTGCTCGCGCTCAGTGCTTGTATATCGTAACTCAAAATGTGCTCGCTGACAATGCTAGTATTGATAACCTTGGAACTGCTCAAATGAATTATAAGCAGTATCAGTGTCGTATTGGTGATTGGTATGCTCCACAACAAAAGATGGAACTCGGAGGAAGCACCGATACTCTGGCCGCCTTTCAACGAGGATGTGCCGAATTGTATATTAACAATCTTCAAGCGACTATGGGCATTCGCGATGCTTACATGTCTTCATCTGTTTCTCTTGAAAACTTTCGCAAGTATTATTCTACTTCAGATAAAACAGGACTTACATCTAACTCAGGATTTGCTACCATTATCCAGACACTCAACCAATCTCCACACATTGGAGCGTCTGGTCTTGCGGTTAATAACTCACGAACTGCGGAAGTCACTCTTCGTTATGCGGCCGATTATAACACAGATCGTGCCATCGCCGCTTGGTTGAAATATGTTAAAGTCACGTCTATCTATCCCAGTAGATGTGTCGTAAAACAATAAAAAAATTAAAAATTAGAATAATATATTTTATAATATATAGCCATGTCCTTTACGATCTCTAACTTAGAAGACGAAAAACGCACGAGAAAAACTTTCCTCCTTCGTGTCTCCTCAAGCGACAAAACAGAATCAAAATCCGCTTCTACTCACAATGGCCGTTTCGTTGTTGATTTACCAGCAACTGGTCGTAATATTGATATAATCAGTGCTTATGTCGTAAAGAGTATCTCTATCCCAAATGTTTTTCCAAACATACCGAGTTATGCCAACACTCTCACATTGATTAAAACAACTGGATCGGCTACAAAAACGGCAATCATAACAGAAAATCAATACACCATTGACACATTTATTACCGCCCTTCAATCTGCGGTTAATTCAGCAATTGCCCCCGACTCCGTAGTTATAACTTTGAACTCCGTTAATAAATTGAATTTCGCTTTCACTGGTGATACGTATAGTTTCGATTATGATAATAGCACGATTAGAGACAAGATAGGACTGACTGCCCGCTGGCAATAGGTTGTTCGTTTTTCTTACTTACTTTGCTCACTTTTGGCTTTAATTGACACTTAATCTTACCACTCTTAATATCCTCTTCTATCTTCCTTACTGCTAAGTATTCGGGCGATCCTTTACGAATGGTTACGAATTTTCCTTGTGCATTTTGTTTATGCCAAAGTGCGATTGCCTGATGATAGCAAGTTTTGTATAATTTAGTTGATTCCGTCATGTCATATATTATGGTAAAAAAACATTTAATTTAATTTTACAAGTTCGTCATATCTCTATCCTTATTAAGCCGTAATATGGTAGAGAAATTCTTTCTAAACTGGGTTGTTCTATCACTAGCAGTATTATTAATTGCTAGAAACGAATAAGGTTCTGCTGTGGCATATTTAACCATATTATAAAATTCCTTTTTAGTGAGAAAAGGACTTTCATATTCATCTGCCAGTCTGTCAAGTTCGCTTCTCCTTACTCCATTAAAAATAATCATCCAATGACAATTAATTCTTATTCTTCGCGGGAGTTGTGTATAACTCTGAGTTGCTACCCAGACTGACACTTTAGCATGTGTTGAAGCGAAAAACAACTCGGTAAGCACTTCTGATCTAAGAAAAGTTTTACTCTGTGCTATGTCATCTAATAACAATAATATTTTTGGTGCTTTCTTAAAACCTTTCGTCTTAATCAGTTCTTTTTGTTTAGTTAATATGTCTCTCATTAACTCGGGCTTATCTTCTTTGATTATGTCTTCTTTTTTTAACTTAAGAGTGTCTTCTAAAATCGGGCACGGACTTAAGCAAAAGACGACTATTCTATCATAAAAACTTTTCAACATGTTCTTTTTGGCGAGTAGATTACAAATCATAACTGATTTGCCTCCACCAGTGCTCGCACATATAACCATAGTTCCCATGGCTGGCAATATTCCTTCTTTTTGAATAGGAAGCAATTCAACACCATCTCTTTGTGTTTTAATTGGTTGTAATTCCAAGTCATTCTTAAATTTGGGCGGTTTTTTGCTATCTAACTCTGTTATTACTGGCCTGTCAATAGTAAATTCCTCGTGTGCTTTTTCTATGTTGGTTTTCTCCAGATTCTGCTTCAAAAGTGTTTTTCGTGGCAACTTGTTTGCTATTAATCCTTTATGTATAGATTTAGGCATGTCTCACTATATTATAGGTTTTGAAAATAGTTTGGATTGTATCTATAATTATCATATTCAGCGCCAAAGGGTTGGGGTGGTGAAGCATAATTATGGAATAAGGAGAGTAAGGACTACCAAAAGCGTAATTACTTGGAGGATTGACAAGCGGTTTAAAATCCTTTCTTTCTGGACGAGTTTGGACTTGTCGCGGGATTTCCGCTGAGAAGTTTCTAGTTAGTTTTCGTTTCATTTTTGGAAACTCTCTTTTTTCATTCATTCTATTCTGGATGACTGCTCTATTGTATTTATTCAACATAAAGTGATTATTTGTGTTGCCATAAAGTGTGTTGTCTAGTGATTCAAAATCATTCTTAGTTGCTAGCACACGATCGTGTCTTTGTTCGTTGCCTTTAATAAGTGGGTTTGTTTGTGAAGTGCCGATAGTACCTCCATTTTGGTCGCTTGGCATTAGAAAACGAATAAGTGCTAACATATCTTCTCTTTCATCGGCGGGAGATTTTCCCATAATCTTATCAACCAATTTATCAATGCTTCTCATACTATCAACCATTTGGGCATTAGTTGTTGCATTATCTGGGTCTTCTTTTAAATCATTATGTGGCGGTTGAATAGGTTCCTCTACAAATGCTGTTGTCTGTGGTGCTGGTATTGGTTTTGGTTCAGGTGTTGGCTGAGTTTGTGGTGGTTGAGTTTGTGGTGGCATGTTTTGTGGTGCTGGTGTTGCTTGCGGTGGATTAGTTTTTTCAACTTGACTATCTTTTAACTCTAATTCTTCCAATTGCTTCATTTGGTCTTGAGTTAATTTCCCCCGCATTTCTTCGTAAATTCTCTTATCCAAAATATCATCTGCATCTGCTACATCTGACATACTAGCACCTTGATTTAGTGCTTGTTTGATGGCTTCTTCCCATCCAACTTTTGGATCGTCATAATTGGAAAGTTTAATTTTCTTTCCAGTTTTCTCTTTCAACGATTTAACAAATCCCTTTAAGTGCCTCTTTTGGGCGCCTTTATCATCGAGCATGAGCAAGTTATTGCCCAGTCCAATAGTATCTGCTACTACCATGTTGTCTGAGTATGCGATCGGGACTTCAACACTAAGATTTATATCTTTTTCTATATTTGGTGAAATATCTTTTGTGCTCTGTGTACTTATTTTTTCTATAAAATTATTAATTGTAGTTTCATTTGCTGGTGCGATAAGAGAATATCCTTTCACACCATCGGCTGTTTCTTGCGATTTAACCATTTTATTAAACGAATTTACCAATTTTTCATATTGTTTGCTAAATGTAGCAGGATTGGCTATTTTATTTACTTTAAAGTTAGTGTCTTTATCAAAACCGCCCACATTATTCATAACCCCAATCATAGAATTTAATGTTTGATCTACATTGTATATAAAAGCATCGTATTTCGCATCTGGAGGTGTTAATTTAATAGTTTTCCAGAATTTCATTGCATCCAAAAATGACACTCCACTACGAGCCCGTCCCTGTGCTTGTAATGCCATTTTAGATATATCTGCTTTTGAAAGCATTGAATTGTAATTGTCAGAAATAGTTTTGGCGACTTCGGCCGTAGCCAATCCATTACTCGTTAAATACTCTGTTATATTAGTAATTCTTTCAAAGTATCGTTGGTCGGCGAAGTTTTAAACATTTTTATCACCAGTAGCATACAATAAATCATGTTCAAAAGCAATCAAATCCAAAGTGTCTGCTGGTAAAATGTAAGGGAACTTGCCACGAGTTCTATCTTCTAATTGGAGACGACTTTCTACTCGTGTGGCGGGGCCATTATAATTGCTTCCAGTAGTATGAAATCGTTCTTCTTCCAATTTAATAATAGCATCTGGTTGAGCAGTCCATATGTTATATGTGTGCTTTAGAAATTCCCAAAAAGCAACCGCGGCCGCGGTTTCAACACTTCCTTTAAATGTATTCCATGCGAACAATGTTGATACTTGTATGCCTAATCTTCTCATCATATCACGAAACACATAATCGCCAATTCTTTGTTGTCCCACCGCCATTAAACGAGGGTTAGGTGGAGGTAACTCTGCTGGTGCTTCGTTTCTTGCTAATGCTTCTAATGCCCTTCTGAAAGACTCCGCGCTTGGTCGTCCCATCACCGCGACAGTCATAGCACGGATTTGAGGATGATTAGCAGTAAAAGTTAATAAGCGATTCCATACCACTCTGCTCACACTATAACGGCCCATCCTTGTAGCGGTATCCAGTATTCTACTTAATCTAGGACTCATAATTATATCTTGAATACTTTTAATAATTGCATCTACAAGTCTTGCCGTCTCTCTCTGATTACCTGTTAATCTTGGCATAAGTGTTTTGAGTTCCTCCCCTATCTTTGCTTCAATCAAAGCATTCTCTGGATTTTTTTGTTCATATTCTAATCTGTTTTGTTCCCATTCTTTTAAGTCCCGTGCCTGCCATTGTTTGTTTTCCCTCTTCGCTGATGCTTTTATTTCATTTCTGCCTTTTTCCAATAAATGAGTTAGCCCATTACGAGTAAGTTTAACAAATGTTTTTTTTTTCTTCTTCTGTATATCCCCAACGGCTTGTTAATTGCTCTATATCTCTATTCATTTGTTCAATATCTCTATTCATATACTCAATATTCCACCTATCAATACCACTTGCTTTAATGGTAAGTCTATTTACTTGTTCTTCTATGGAAGCACTACCATATTTTGTTTCAAATTCTTCAATGTCAAAGTCAACTTCATTTCTGAGATGTTCCTTTAATTCATTCAAATTCATATTGTAGTATTTTTTTGATACTAAATTCTGGTTCTATGTTTTTATCTTGTCATTCAATTTTTCTATTGTTGGATCATCGTCTGTTTCTTCGTAAGTTAGAGCATCTAATATTCTATCTGCTCTCTTTAGTTCATTAGCCTTTGCTGTAATAAATTCCTTGGGCTGACCCTTATGTTCTCTTCTGGCTTCATTGTAATAATCAAACCATTTTTTTTCTTGAAACCACATTTTTTATATCCGCTATTATATAAGATGGAAAATAAAAAAGAAAAAAGCAAAGACGAGCAACAACTTGAAGAGTTGGAAAGGCTAGGAAAGGAAATTGACCAAATCCGTATCACTCAGAACTTAGTGAATAGAAACCCCAACATTTTTAGAAAACCTCAAAATATCCTTTACCGCTTACCGCTATCAGATAAGCAACGAGAGGCGATTTATAATAATATAATTAAAGAAGAAGGTAAAATCGGGAGTTAAGTATATAATGGGTCTACGAGAGAAAGCCTTGTCATTAGGCGCGACAGACTTCGGCGAGAGTAAAGTGAAAGGAAAAAAGTATTATGTCGTCTATAACGGCCGTCGCATCAACTTTGGCGCATCTGGTTATTCAGATTATACCAAACATCAAGACGAAGACAGACGGGAAAGTTATCGTGCCAGACATCAAGCAATTAAAACAAAGGATGGAAAGCCCGCATATTTAAACAAAAATCAACCCGCATATTGGGCTTATCACTTGCTTTGTAAATCATTAATCTTATAATATATGTTATTAATATTGCTATTCGGGTGTTCTGCTATATCGCGGACTGCCTGCGACTTTTATAGCAGAGTTAATAATTCAAAAAAGGATTGTTGCAAGTGGTGTATTCAACAAGGGATAGAAACAAAGTTCAAATGTATTTACAAACCAATGTCAGACTGGTGTATTGGATGGGATGATGCCCTGCCTTTAATGTGTGCCGGCGATAGTTCTTCTTGGTATAGGACACATATATATGAATGCGATAATTTATGATTTAAAGATAGCGATAACAAACGATATAAAAGGATGCCAGATTATAAACAAGGTAAAATATATGCGATTAGGTCATATCAAACGGATCGGGTGTATATTGGTTCAACCGCTCAATTATTATATAAGCGATTGTATGCTCATAAAATTGATTACAAAAACTGGATGAATGGAAAATATCATTATGTTTCTTCTTTTGAAATCGTCAAATATAATGACGCCTTCGTTGAATTAATTGAAAATTATTCGTGTGAAAATGTAAATCAACTGAGAAGGCGAGAAGGAGAGATAATAAGACAAACAGAAAATTGTATAAACAAAAGAGTAGAATGTCAAACTAAAAAGGAATACAGAGAACAAAACAAGGGTAAAATAGCACAAAGAGATAAAAAATATAGAGAAACAAACAAAGAGAAAATAGCACAAAAAAGAAAAGAATGGCTTGAAAAAAATGAAGACTATGTGTCAAGATATCTTAAAGAATACGTGGCAAAAAACAAAGAACAACTATCACAAAAATGGAAAGAATATAGAGACAGAAATAAAGATGAGATAAACCGAAAAAAAAGAATATATGAATCAAAAATAGTTCAATGTGAATGTGGTAATTCTTTTAGAATTGATAATTTGGCATTGTCAGCCAGTCACCTGTTTTGGTTTTGCCGCTCTTAATTTAGGCTGCAAACACTTTACTCAGTAAATATCTCACAATCTGTTCAACTGCGAACTAACAAAGTGTCCCGGTCTTCAACCCGGCCTCTGTCAACTAGCTACCGGATTTATTAACTACATTGGGTTATGAGCGCTTCTGCGACCAAAGATGCGGCGACTGTGATCCTGCAAGGCAAGGCGCCTGCGTTCATCGATGGTGTTAAGGGGAGATACTGGGACGACTGGTTTGCGCAGGTAAGGGCGGATTTGTCATCGGTCGAGTGCTGGGAATACGTCGCGCCCAAGTTCTGCGATGGCGGTCCGAGATTGAAGCTGAGCCTGCGGCGGCAGCACAGGATGCGGCTTAGGGGGACCGGAAGGAGAACAAGAGAGAGGCCAAGGTGAGGGAAGCAAGGCTCCTGCGGACGCGAAAGCTGGACCGGGAGATGGACCGGGAGCCGGAGATGGTATTAATTTGACTATGCCACAGCGGCGTAAGATCTTGGCCAGAAGGGCGCAGATCTTTATGTGGTTGTACAAGGCGCTCGAGTACGGATCGCCGGCGGAAAGGATTGTTCGACACTTGGTCAGGGAGCCTGCGCTGCGACCGGAGGAGATCATTAGTATCCTACGTCAACGCTACCAAGGGAACGCGGCCCACCAGAAGCAGAAAAGAAACAGCATCGTAAGCAACTGGCAAATTTAATGCTAAAGACGACATGATGGCACAGCTGAGGGACTTCATGACTCATTGCGAGTTCCTGGAAGATCATGGTGAACCGGTCAGCGTCACACTGCAGATGCAGTTCGTCAAGACCGCCCTAGCAAAGTGCGCAGAGAAGCATTTGTGGAAGCCGTTCTTGGATGCGCAAGTTACCAATCCATCGCTGGAGTGGGACGACTTCGAAGCGGCCTTCGAAAGGAGAGTCATCGCTAATGAAGCACAGAAGATGGCTACCAAAGAGGAGGCTACGATGTGGGCGAACGGGCAAGCGAAGGATGGCAGGAACGACAAAGGGGGCAAGGGCGGCAAGAGCGAAAGGCCAAAGATGGATTGCTACAATTGCTCGAAAAACCACAAGTACTTCAGGTGTATGGAAAAGTGCCGAATACCTGGACACGAGCATGTAGGCAAGTCGTGCCCAACGCTCAAGGATAGGTACCGTAAGAAAATTCCTAAGGAAGAAAAACCGAAGAAAGATGCCGCAACAAATGGAGGGAGAGACCAAGGACGCAAAGGTTCTGGTGCCCCGAAGAACGCCCCCGCCGCGGCCGTGTCTTGTATGGCGTTCGATCTACAACGTCAGAGAAGAGCAACGATGGCTGATCCTGTTCCAAGATATGCTTTGGGTGAAGAAGAGTACCTAGCCCCGGCGGCGGATGGTTCGGGTCTGCGGGTAGTACCTAAGAAGCGGGAGAAGTCGGTTGGGAATGCGTTTATGGCGCAGAAGGACACGCCATTTCTCTACATGGGACCGCCAGACGAGGAAAGGGAAGGTGACCTGAGGGTCAACATCGCCGACTTTTGAACGGTCTTTAACAACGCAGGCCGGGCGGAGCTACACTTCTGGGCGTGGTATTACAACATCCGGATCACACCGGATGATTAAGAGCACTGGGCTGTGGGACTGGAGGCCAACGAACCCTTCGACAAGGAGACAGTGATGCCACCGGAATGTGAGGCATGCAGCACGACTCAAGTGAACAAGAAGCGTTGGTGCTCTAGGTGCACGACCGTGATGTACTGCAACACTAACTGCCAGCGGCTGGACTGGAGGGCGCACAAGGACTTCTGCAACTACACACAGAATGAGGGGAAGGAAGCGTGGGAAAAGGTGGTCGGACAGCTGGAGCCGAGAGGAATGGGACCTCATGGACTGGACAGGACGAGAATGAAAGCGGAACTGGCTTACAAAAGACTGCTACGCTACTGTCACGTCAAGCCCAAAGAGGACGAGCAAGCTCGGGCTTTTCAGCCTAGGTACAACGACATTCTGCTTATCATTGGTGCGCCTGAAGGGGCGAAAGAGTATGTTGCGATGAGCTGGGATTCGTTACAAGATGCGAAGAAGCACGCGGCTTCTGAACTGGAACGTATCCTGTTGCGAGGGAAAGATCGTTTCTTTCCGTGGTCATACCAACAGTCAGCACTGGAGGAAGAGAAAAAAGAGGCACTGGCGAGGTACCGGCAAGCGAGAAGTACGTCGACTGCAGGCCAAGGTGTGGGTGTGAGCGGCAGTGATACATCTACAGTGGGGGGCAGGCGTGTTGGTCCGTGGGACGACATGAATACAATAATCACCTTAGAACGATCGCTGGGGGAGGACCCTGTGCCCGGGATGATGGCAGAAAGCATGAGGTGGTGGAAGAGAAGAAGCCACCTAACACGCCGCCTGGTCAGACTGATGCAGAAGGTGTTGATGTGTCGCAGACGATGCAAGTGGATGGCGGAGAGGGGCTACCTGGCAATGGGGGAGACTCATCTACGGCTAATGAGGAAGACATGGGGCCTACAGCTCATATGGCATTTGGAGAGGATGTCGTTGGTGAGCAGGACCTGTATGAAGTCTACTTGGACTGTGGGTCATCATAGCACATGGTTCCAGTGGAAGACGCGCTAAGCAAGGTTGAGGACGAGGAAGGGATGGCGGTAAGGGGGATCTCCGGACTCATCAAGACTGTGGCGGTGGGAAGCACATCGTTTACGGGGGTGAGTGGTGAAGGGGAACATCGGGAGGTGGAAATGGGGGAGACCTATGTCCTGCCGACCCTGGAACGTACGTTATTCTCGTCCGGTCGTCTACAGCGAATGGGCTACTCGATCGTCATGCAAGATGACGAATTCTTCGCAACAAGGAAGAGGATTGTGGTGGAGCCATGCGAAAAGATTTGACGGGGAGCTTCGATGCTGATACTTGTCAGTACCGTTTTAACACGGCGAACCCACCTGGGTGGAGGAAGGAGAAAAAAGAATTCTCGCCTTACCCTCAATCCAACACCGCATTCTGGTCTACGAGCATGAGGCCAACGACTATGGTTGACATGAGGGAGTTGAGTGGAGTGTTCCACTTCGGAGAGACGATGGCTCGTCAATTTTTGCAGCAGAACGGGCTGACTCCAAAGGGAAAGGCGTCTACTCTACGATGTGATTGCTCAGCCTGCTCTACTACGAAAATTACTAAGCATTCTTCGTTCGAGGGGGCATCGCTAACGCTGTGTGCGAAGACTGAGGAGGATTGGAGTGCAGACGGCACTGGTCGCATACCGCTTCCGCTGTATGGGAACACACCGTACTGTCTGCTATTTGTTGAAAACGTATCTGGCTACCTGAAGGGATATTGGAACCCAACGAGGGAGTCTGCCATTGCTGTCAGACAGCTGGCAGACGTGAGGGTGTGGTCAAAGACTCAAACGGGGAATGACATGAAACAGTTCCGGACAGACACGGAATGGATTTCGAAGGCGGTGAAAAATTTCCTGAAGCGCGAGGGGATTGAACGTCGGTTACCCGTCCGTGCGGACCCAAACAAAGATGCGTATGCAGAGGCGGGTATTCACATTGTTTTCTCACTGGCAGCTACGTTGCTCACTGCGAGAAGTGTGCCTATCTACTTCTTGCCTCTGGCTGTCGACTATGCTATCTTTCTCATAAATATGCAAGCAAGAGCAGGGGCAAAGATAACGAGGCCCGAAATGTTCTACAAGAGGCCAGCGCCACCATTCTCTATTCTGAAACCGTTTGGGTGCCTCTGCGTGTACTACAAGGGGGGCAAGAAAGGGCAAGAGAAGGGAGTGCCAGGAGTCTTCATGGGGGTGAGCACGGAAGAGTCAGCCTACAAGGTGTGGAGCTACTACGAGGGCAAGGTGGTTACGACGGCAGACATGGTCGTCAGAAATCCTACTGTGCATGGTTGGCCTACTCTCTACCCACGAGGAAAGATGGCTTCGTCGTTGCAACACCACTTCCAAACAGCCACCACCATTCGGGAAAAAGAGGGCGAAAATGGCGAAAAACCCGGTGCATTTTTCACGCCAAGTGAGCAACAAGTGCTTGACAAATTACTTGACGTGGTCACTGGTGAAGGTAAAAATGACGCCTGGAAGTGGGCGACGTAGTGAAAGGCGTGGCGGACGATCCGGAAAAGGTTTCTGCACGTGATTGTCTACCAACTGACGAAAGTGGTGTCATAAAGCTGGTGGTCGTTGGAGATGAGGAGTCGAGTGGTGGTCGTGTGGCGAGGGTGGGAGTTGGTGCTCCTACTGGGAATGTAAGGGGGGCAGCTGCTAGTGCACCTTTGTCTCGCTCGACGGCTGCAGGGTCAGGGACGTGGTGAGCAAAAGAGAGACGCCAGGGGGGTTCCAGTTGCTTGGACGGGCAACACCATCGATGTGTCGAACATAGTCGATGGTGTGAGGAGCAGACGGGCAACTAAACCGATCAACTTTCGCTCTGGAGCGTACCTTGTCACTGTGCCGGTCCCTCATCGTGTGGCTACTGCCTCGGGGAAGTTCAACGAGTCGAGGTTCAAAGACATAGATAAGCACCTGAAGCTGGGTGCTATCGTGGAACGTCATGTCTCCGAGAAGCCTCCGGGTCAGCCTTTGGTTCCGACAAGGTTCGTAGACTTTGAAAAGAGGGAGACGGTAGACGGACCGGTTGTCGACACGAAATCGAGGATTGCACTGGGATTGGGTTCCGTCAGCCGGCTTGGCAGTACGATAGAGTAGATCTACCGTCGTGCAGAGTTGAGCTTGTCTGGTCTACGTGTGCCCTGGCTGTCTTGCAAGACCTGGACATATTTGGCATGGATGAGGAGAGTGCGTTTCCACAGGTGAAGCTGCGTGTGCCGGTGTGACTGCAACCTCCGGCTGGGTACACACCACCTAATGTGGTGTGGGAGGCTCTTGGGGGGGTTTAATGGTTTGAAGCCCTCTGGCCATATCTATTGGAACGACAGGGTTGTTCCAACTCAGAAGAAAATGGGCTTCGAGCAGAGCATTTTGGAGCCGGTCATGTTTGGGAGGATTGATCCAGAGACCAACAAGACTGAGGTGTTAAGAGGTGTGTAACGTATCATGTAGATGATAACATACATGCTGCAGCGTCGAAGGCCAGTCAGGAGTTGTATGTGAAGAAGCTCAATGAGGAGGGGGAACGTTAAGGACTTGGGGCCGGTTAAGGAGTTTCTCTCTCTTGAGTTCGAGGTCAACAGCAAGGGTGGTGTGTACACCATGACCATCTTTCAGCGTACGTACACAGAAACGTTGATGGCGAGGTTTAAGCGGAGCGATGGGAGACCGTTGATGCCAGCGAAAACGCCATGGTTACCAGAGGGGTCGAAGATGGTGTCGGCTTTGGTGGAGTACTCTCCGCAGGAGATTGTCGGAAGCTAGATCTACTTGAAAGCTAGCTGCCCGGAGTCTGTGCTTCCGCTGAGTTACCTGGCTGAGTACCAATCCGACAAGGAGAAGTTCGACTATCGAGGGGCGGAGAAGCTTTTGCGGTATTTTCTGTTTGTTAAGAACAGGGGTGTGGTGTTTTCTTCGATGGGCAACCGGACGCCGGAGGCGGATTCGGATTCGTCTTTGGGGAACGGGAGCCGCATGTATTCACGAACGGGGGGAGTGGTGTTTCTCGCTGGTGGGCTGGTGATGGTGAGGGCTTCAAACCAGAAGCATTTGGCCACCGGAACACAGGAAAGTGAGACTTATGCAGCCTCGGAGGTATTGCACGACCTGCATTTGAACGACGGTGTAACAAGAACAAACAACAACTACTTTCATTTTCAACCCAATTGTGAAATTTCGTGCAGTTATAATAATAATAATAATAATAATAATAATAATAATAATAATAGTGCTTCTCTGTCAATGGCTGATGCATTTCTGCACATGCGCCTCCATCGTCTCACCCGTGAGGGGAGTACGAAGAATTGACGATAAGCTCTAATGACACCCCCGCAAGGGCAGTTCCAACACTTCCAGACGGGCCGGTATGTTCAATGAAAATACTGGTCCAGAAATAGACCGGTGTGTTCAATGAAAATACTGGTCCAGAAATAGACCGGTATGTTCAATGAAAATACTGGTGGCACCGACGGGAATCGAACTGGCGACAGGGCCCAGATGGTAGAACTTGACCACTGGGCTATCACGGTGTCCATAATAATAATAATAATAATAATAATAATAATAATAGTGCTTCTCTGTCAATGGCTGATGCATTTCTGCACATGCGCCTCCATCGTCTCACCCGTGAGGGGAGTACGAAGAATTGACGATAAGCTCTAATGACACCCCCGCAAGGGCAGTTCCAACACTTCCAGACGGGCCGGTATGTTCAATGAAAATACTGGTCCAGAAATAGACCGGTATGTTCAATGAAAATACTGGTGGCACCGACGGGAATCGAACTGGCGACAGGGCCCAGATGGTAGAACTTGACCACTGGGCTATCACGGTGTCCAAAATAATAATAATAATAATAATAATAATAATAATAATAATAATAATAATAATAATAATAATAACATATTGATCTGTCATGGCTGAGCCCGAGGGCCATGCGCCTCCATCCCTCGACCCAACAGGGACTACAGTGAGTATGTTGGGGAGGGAAGAGTGACTCTAACCATCCTGCATAGAAGGCCCCAAAAGGAAGTCCCTACTACCCGCACAGTGTCGGGTACCTTGCAGGAAATCAACTACAAATGATTGATCTTCCCCGCGTGAGAGCTCCATGAGACTGGGTAGGTCCCGCATGGAGGTACTCACAGGGGTAGCAGACATTTCATGCGGTCTGCCAGCGCATGAGGACGTTTTGTGGTAAGTATCTGGGACGCATCGAAACCCGTCACCACCCCTAGATCGCGGAATGTAAATACCCCTTTGATCCCACGTGATGTATGTCTTATAAAAAACAACAGAACGACATGGCCTCGGAACCAACACAACAACATAGCCTCGGAACCCACATCGACATAGCCTCGGAACCCACACAACAACAGAGCCTCGGAACCAACACAACTACATAGCCTCGGAACCAACACAACAACATAGCCTCGGAGCCAACACAACGACATAGCCTCGAAACCAGTGGGAAGAGGCCCAACCACCTCCTCTTCCCGTGGGGTGCCATACTGTGCACCCCTCCATAATAATAATAATAATAATAATAATAATAATAATAATAATAATAATAATAATAGGCTTCCTCAGACTATAGCATCAGATTCAGATCCTGGACATGTGCCTCCATTGGGTCACCGGGGTCAGCCGATCCCAACGCATTGTCAGAACACCAAACAGACATAGCAGCAACAGCAACAGTAGGGGCAGATGGGGGCTGTGAAGTGCATGAAGAGCTAGATGCGAGGGTGTTAGCTGAGGAGAAGGTACGTAATGTGATTAAGGCTTTGCTGGTCGGATAAGAATCCATTGAAAGCGGAGTTGATGGTAACGCCCATTCTCAATGTCGATAACCAGGCCACGGTTTGTAGCGCACCAAAATCGGTGTTTGGCAAGAAACTGCGTCATATCGCGTTGAGGCATTACCACCTTACGGAAGCTATGAGGAAGGGGGAGGTAGTGATGCGCTGGGTCCAGTCGGCGGACAATTGTGCAGATGTTTGTCAAAGAAAATTGCAAGCCCGTCCTTATTCAAAAAGGGGGCAGATCGGTTGTCTGGACATCAGCCAAAGTAGGCAATTGAACAGGTGTTGTTGGTTGTAGCTCATTATAGGTGTCCTATGACTTTGATGATAAGTACAGACTCTAGTTAAGACATTTACTTCATTATGACTCTATCAGTAACTACCTCTGAAATTAGGTGGAGCTTTACAATAGAATAACGGTTAGAATAATTTCTGACAGCAGTTACTCTCAAAACAGACAGTTACGTTATTATTATATGTTGATAGGACTGATAAACATATTAATTATGATTGAGCTAATTAATGAAATTGGCATTGTCAGCCAGTCACCTGTTTTGGTTTTGCCGATCTTAATTTAGGCGGCAAACACTTTACTCAGTAAATATCTCACAATCTGTTCAACTGCGAACTAACAAAGTGTCCCGGTCTTCAACCCGGCCTCTGTCAACTAGCTACCGGATTTATTAACTACATTGGATTTTGGAGGATATACTTTGCCTATGCTTGGTTTTTTTGTCATCATTTTTTTTTCTTCCTTCTCCCAACCTTTCGGGCAATTCTCCTGTCGCTGGTTTGTTACCTTTTATGCTTTCTTTCTTGGTGTCCCAATGAAGCTTGTAATATGTTGAGGAAATTTTCGATGTTCTTTTCATGCGTTGTAATAAAGTCCGGAAGTGAGAACACCGGTGTTGAGCTACATTTCTTTTCAAAAGGGTAATTGGACTTATATCAGTATTAATTATCTTGCGCTATGCCCTGTTCATCTTCCGCCGTGCATAATTATGTTAGTATTAATTATCTTGCGCTAAGCACTGTTAGAATGTTTTGTAGATTGCCTTCTGCTCATACTGTGATTCAAGGTATACCTTGGTAAGGCAAGGTATACCTTGGTAAGGCAAGGCATACCTTGATTCAGTGAGGGAGAGAGAGAGAGAGAGAGAGACAGAGAGAGAGAGAGAGAGACATATTTTGAGAGAAGGAAAGAAAAGAAAGAGAGAAATGAGAGAGAGAGATAGATAGAGATAGATAGATAGATAGATGGATAGATAGAGAGAGAGAGGAAAAAGCAACAGAGAGACGGAGAGAAAGATATGCAGAGAAAAGTTTGTGCACATAATTATAAAGTACATATAAGTGATGTATAATGTAGTAAGTAAAAAAAGTAAAACGTGCAAGCAAATAAAAAGCATCCGTCTCATATGCATTTATCTCAAAACCGTAGAACAAACCTTTGTGCATACACCTTTCATGTCACGGATTGAACTCGGGACATGTACAAGAATATACATCAAAAGATTTTCATTCCTACGTATGCAAAGTCGTTCCGAGCACGTAGTTTTGCAAAGGGTACACCAACCATCACAAAGACTACCACTTGGGGGAGAGGGTGGGACAGAAACTGATGGAACCTCAGTGAGGTCAATCACCTCCTCGCCCCCATCCTCCACCCCAAGCTCCTCCCTTTTACCCTCCCTAGCAGACCAACACTCAGACACATATGATCCAAACAACACATCCAACTTTGGAGGGGGACGCAACGCTGTAACCCCTAACAACGCAGCAAGCCTAAAGTTACTGCGGAAGCGCGACTTCCCCTGAAAAAACTTACAAAACAATCGTGATTGATCCACAGGCGACATATCATCCCAACCCTGCCGCACAGAGCCCTCCCGCTCCCGCCCAAGCAACACTTCCTCCACCACAACCTCACCGCCTACGACCTCACCACCCTCCCCACTCCCTCCATCCCCCTCAGCAGCCCCCACAGCCATGCCACCGAGCCTCTGCATACTCAGCAACAGTTGCTTACGTCTCCCCTCATGCATGGGGCAATCCCATAAGAAGTGCGCAAGGGACTCATTGACATCATCATGACAACAGAAGCAGCGAGGGGACATGCCACTGACCAACTTGCTGCGGTACAACCGAAGGCGGTTGTTGCAGCTGATCAACCTTCTCCGAAGCAGATTATAATGCGCATCATCAAGGGCTACTCCTTAGTTCCAAAGACTTGTCTTAGGATGACTCGCAGGCCATCAGTAAGATCGCTGCCTGCCTCTCGCTTGTCCCACATCAGTTGCTACACCATCTTGACGTCCTGCTGAAGGGCCCACTTGTCCACAGTCGAACTCCAACCCTCGAGGTCCTTCTCTGAGCTATTTAGGAGCTCCTGAAGCCCTTGTTGTAGATCCATTGAGTCCCTGATAGCGCCTTCGGCCTCCGCAGTCCAGTCGGATTTGACTTGAGATGCGATGACAGGAAATCGCTCCTCCGGTAGAACACGCAGCCGTCCATAGAACTTCAGTTGCGCCGCCCGCCGCAAACGCTCCGCACTCAAAGAGCGCGCCAGAAAGAGTGTAATCCACTTGCTTGTCTTAGGGCTGATGCCGAGAATCATCCTCATGGGGCGCAGCATTGCTGCCTCCAGCTTGGTGAGCTGCGATACGGGGGCACGCCAGACATCGAAGGCGTACTTCAGCTTGGCCCCCACAAGTTGATTCCAGCACATGAGACGATACCTAGCTTGTATCTCACCTGCACACCACAACGAGTACCAACCTGCGGTGGCGACTTCAGTGACACGCGTAGCCCGCAGGGCCTGCTCCTTCCACTTCAGGTCGTCGGTGATAACCACTCCCAGGTACTTGCACTGACTGGTGACACAAAGCTTCTGGCCGCGAAACCACACCACGGGCTCACCTCGCTCCCTGATACTTGGTCGTTTCGCCTTGCTCGACGTGTAAATGGGCATGATTTCCGTCTTGCCGGGCTTCAAGTTGACTTCCAGCCGGTAATCTTCCGCGAACTTGGCCACAACATTGACCATCTTCTGGAGCTCGGTGCGACTGTGAGCGATGAGGGCCACGTCGTCCGCTTGTAGAAGTGCCTTGATGTCGTTCAGCCGCTTCACATCCGTGATCTTGAGGGCACTCGCCAGCCGATCACACAGCTCATCCATAAAGACGTTGAAGAGTGTGGGAGAGAGAGGGGACCCCTGTTGGACGCCTACACCCTCCAGTACTTCGGGGGTGAGTGCTCCATCAACTAGCACTTGCGACGAAGTCTGCTCGTAGCACCTGCGTAGCGTGCGCCAGAACTTGCCCCTTACACCCAGCTTCCAGAGCCTCTCAAATAGACCATCTCTCCAAACAGACGGGAAAGCCTTGCGTAGATCGACGAACAGGACATACGACTCCCGCTTCTGCTGCTGACGCCCCTTCAACCTCTGCCAAAGGGTAAAGACCTGATCCGTAGTGCGACGCCCCGGGCGGAAGCCTCCCTGCTCTGGACGTAGCTTATCCGGGCCATCCACGAAGAGCGTTAGACGAGTAGCTAATAAGGACAGATACAGCTTACCAAGGCAACTAATAATCGAGATATCCCTCCAGTTGTCAGGATCCGTAGGATCCCCACCCTTGGGGATATTGACGATGATTCCCTTGCCCCAAGCTTTTGGAGTCCTCTCGGCTTCTCAAATCCAGTTGAAGTACTGCGTTAAGTAGCCATTGATGTAGGCGCCGCCATACTTGAGCATCTCGTTCTTCACTTTGTCCTCGCCACAAGCTTTGTGGTTATTCAGGGCACGTTGCCTTGCAAGGACCTCCTCTTGCCTGAACGGCTGGTCCAGCTCTTCGCAAGTGTCTTCACCTACTTCGTGCTCCTTCATAGCCCACCTCATCTCTGAAGCGATCGTTCCAGTGGAACTGCCGCTTAGCTTCGGCTTCCTCCCACTCCAGCGAGCCTGCTTCTGCACAGCACTCTACCACAACAGCCGCACTTGCCGGATTTTCCCGTGGCTTCACCGAATTTCTCCGAAATTCCTCCCACCGAGCGACCTTTTCCGGCAGCGTACACGCCAGTGAGCCATCCTCCCTTTGCACCGGCGCGGAGACCTTCGTTCTGCGTGCCCCGCCAAGCCGCTTCGCGAGTAGCCAAAAGCGCTTTGAGGATTGCTCGCGTTGACATTTGACCGCTTCTTCCTGCACTTGCTTGAAGGAGGCGGACTTCTTGGCCCGAGTTGCCTTCCGAATTTGCTTGCGGAGCCGTAGCCAATTCAGACGGGCTTCCGCATTCGATTCATCCCTCCTGTATGCTGCGTAGGCCTCCCGGCGCTGTTGAATGAGCTCCTTTAGCTCCCCGTCGAACCAATTGTTGGTGAAACGGGGTCGTATACATCTGGAGCCAAGGACCCGGTGCGCCGCCATTCGGAAGGACTGCGCCACTCGCTCGGTGACGTCATCTACCACCCGTTGGCTGTCGGCACCACCCGATAGGTCAAGCTCAGGCAGCTGATGCACTCCAAGCTTCTGTAGGCAATGCTGGAATACGTCATCGAACTTGTCGCGTAGATCATCCAGCGCTTGCTTCGCAGCTTGATCATTACCCGAGACACCAGCACCAATAAGCTTATCAACACGAAAGGACCTGTAAGGTTTCGCAGCCCGCTTTGGTCGGCGCTGGCCGCTCCACGTCAGTTCGGCCCATACTGCCTTGTGGTCCGTATCAAGATCATCGTCGCATACTCCGAACTTTGCTCCAGCTGCCAGGCCAGGCGACGCGCAGATGTGATCGAGGAGGTGCTTGCCTGTGCCCATGCCGCGCTGCTCACGCCGGGACCACCAGTAGGACCCTTCCACTGGGCACGAGAAGCCGCTCAGATTTCGCAGGCCCGTAGCGACGAGGACAGCCGCGAGTCTCTTGCCGTTCTCCGAACGTACCGGTGCTCCCTTTTCATCGACCTCCCCGTGCTGACCGACGATGCCCTCCTCTTTTCGGCTGCATGCCGGCCCGAGCTTCGCGTTGGCATCCGCCACCGTGACCACAAGACCTTTGGCTCCAAAAAAAGCTATAGCTGCCTGCCAGGCCGCATACGCCTCTGACGACTCTTCTTCCTGCGTTTCCTGGAGAAAGTAGCCGTTGCCCACATAGATATCCTGAGCGCCGGTAACACCCGAGGCGATACGCAGCCACACTTGCTGCCGGTGGTCGACGGGGGCTGACACCAGGCTGCAATACGGACCAAGGAAGTTAGCCACCGCGAATAGAACCCCACCCTTGCAGCGATTTTTCTCGCTGACCTCCGCAGGTTTTCCAAAAATCCGGAATCCATCCAGGCTGCATTTGGAAAGTTGCTTCTTGCCCATGCGGTGCTCCTGAGCCCCGATGACTAGCCAGCCCTCGTGCTTGTAGAATGATGCCCATTCCGCCGTGCCTACGTTGTCGTATCCCGTTTTACCCTGCCAGTTGTGACTCGCGACGAGTAGCTTGAAGCCGGTATCGAACTGCTTGGAGCGGTGCTTCTTGGCTCGTTTCCGGACCCGACGGCCGCGCTTGGCTTCCGCCCTCGTGCTGCCCCCCTCTGCAGGTACTTGCCCCCACTGCACTGGCCGCCGAATGCAGGGGCGCCACATGCACATCAGCACACTCAGACACACACTTAGGTGCATCGGCAGCCAATTCCGAAGACACCACCTGCACATCATCGACACATTCTTCATGCAGAGGCAAGACGCGATATCCCGTCGCAGCTCCCTCCTTCCGGACCGCCGCTTCCCCACGCAGATGGATGCGAATAAGCCTTCGGACACGTTCCCTGTCCCTGAACCTGCGCCCAAGGGCCACATTGACCCCTCTGCCGAAGAATTTGAGATGTTTGAATTGCTGCAACGCCGTCTGCCTGCTGTCATCGTCCTCGTAGACCAGCTCCAGGTGACGAAACATTCGCTGGCCTTGCCACTTCGTTACCGGGACCACCAGACCAAGACCGCTCATTTTGGAGGCGATCTCCTGTAGATTGGCGCGTTCTGAGAGCCCCCAGACAATCAGATTACGCCCGTCCTTGTCGTACCGATCTACCCGCCGGTACCGTCGAGGCGGCGGTACCATCTGCCATATAGCGCCGCTCGCCTTATGTTGAAGCGCCGACCCGTGTGCCAGGTTTGGGGAGGAAGGATGAGGCGCAGCTAAGATAGCCTCTCCACGTGGTTCAGGAATTCCGTCATATACACGAGCCCTCATCCTCCCATCCTGGGACATCGGGCCAGAGCCCGTCGAAGAGGCATTCCCACGGGGATTGTCCAGGTCTTCGGCGATTCTACCTTGTCCCATAAGGGCCACAGTGGTAGCTCCGTGCTTCGCGTATTTGTAATCCATTGAGAGTAGTAGACGGCCAATGTCGCTGGCCATCACCGCCGCGCCTCTTTACGCCGAGGAAAGCGCCCGTCCATGCAAATAGCATCGGCGGTATCTGCAACACACACTACACGCATTTTCGCCGGTGTCACTGGATGCTGCCACGTCGCTTCGTGCCCTTGGGCGCCCGCCAGCACCCCCAGCGTCACCAGAACCTGCCTCACGCACTACACACACTCTCCATCGCATCTCCAACGCCTCTACTCTCATGCCATATGGACTTTCAGCTGCTCCTAACAATACGCATCATGAGGTACGGGTGTCCCCGAGTGGAGCCAGATCGGACGGCGTGCCGCTGAAACTCCTCCCCCATGTGGATATAGAAGGCGCGAACCTAGCGGTACCTATAGGGTCTTACAGACAAGTATAGTAATCCCAGCCGAAGCTGCTCAGTTAGAAATGCAACGGTGGAGGGTGTGAATGCATGGGGCAAGGCGCGGCAACGCAGCAAGGCACTGGCAAGGCATTGGGACAGACTGAAGCCCCTCTCCAACGTGCGCTCATCATGTGTTCCAGTTAGGCAACCCCGAAGAAGCGAAGATAGGGAGGAGACAAAACCCAGATAGGATGAATAGGATTAACATGAAGCCGAAATGGAGCCGAGTTGGAACAGGCCAACTCGGCCCCATCTCGGCTCAATGTGAATCCTATCTTCAACCCATCTCGGTACTGTTTCCTCCCAATGCTCACCTCAACAAGATCACCAAACCGGAACTGGAAGCCCCCAGGCATTTACTCGGCAGGAAATTCGGCGAAAATGGGCTAACCAGGAAACCAGACCCAACCCAACAGCCAAGAAAAACGAGCCAACCAACAATCCAACAGACAACCCCACAACTGCCTGGCCGAACCCCTACCGAGTAAATGCCCAGTTGAGAGTTGCGCATATCCCGGTGACCGCCCTCCCCAAGCGGTCACCTTCGTGGGGAGAGGCCCAACCACCTCCTCTTCCCGTGGAGTGCCATCTTGTGCACCCCTCCAGAATAATAATAATAATAATAATAATAATAATAATAATAATAATAATAGTGCTTCTCTGTCAATGGCTGATGCATTTCTGCACATGCGCCTCCATCGTCTCACCCGTGAGGGGAGTACGAAGAATTGACGATAAGCTCTAATGACACCCCCGCAAGGGCAGTTCCAACACTTCCAGACGGGCCGGTATGTTCAATGAAAATACTGGTCCAGAAATAGACCGGTATGTTCAATGAAAATACTGGTGGCACCGACGGGAATCGAACTGGCGACAGGGCCCAGATGGTAGAACTTGACCACTGGGCTATCACGGTGTCCATAATAATAATAATAATAATAATAATAATAATAGTGTATCTCCTGCCAATTGCTGAGCCAAAAGGCCATGTGCATCCAGTCCTCCATTCCATAAGGAAAGTCTCCACACCAATCGGTGGAATAAAGGAAGTGACGGCATAGAACATTACTCTAGGAGCTTTATACCAATCAGCCCATGGAAAGGACCGATGGCCTATGTACTCCCTAATAATAATAATAATAATAATAATAATAATAATAATAATAATAATAATAATAATAATAATAATAATAATAGTGCTTCTCTGTCAATGGCTGATGCAAATCTGCACATGCTCCTCCATCGTCTCACCCGTGAGGGGAGTACGAAGAATTGACGATAAGCTCTAATGACACCCCCGCACGGGCAGTTCCAGCACTTCCAGACGGACCGGTATGTTCAATGAAAATACTGGTGGCACCGACGGGAATCGAACTGGCGACAGGGCCCAGATGGTAGAACTTGACCACTGGGCTATCACGGTGTCCATAATAATAATAAAAATAATGATAATAATAACAATAGTGCTTCTCTGTCAATGGCTGATGCATTTCTGCACATGCGCCTCCATCGTCTCACCCGTGAGGGGAGTACGAAGAATTGACGATAAGCTCTAATGACACCCCCGCAAGGGCAGTTCCAACACTTCCAGACGGGCCGGTATGTTCAATGAAAATACTGGTCCAGAAATAGACCGGTATGTTCAATGAAAATACTGGTGGCACCGACGGGAATCGAACTGGCGACAGGGCCCAGATGGTAGAACTTGACCACTGGGCTATCACGGTGTCCAAAATAATAATAATAATAATAATAATAATAATAATAATAATAATAATAATAATAATAATAATAATAATAATAATAATAATAATAATAGCACTTCTCAGTCAATGGCGAATGCATTTCTGCACATGTGCCTCCATCGTCTCACCCGCGAGGGGAGTACGAAAGTAAGTACACTAGTAGACATTAGTCTCCGGATGCTTGAATAATCGTTTGCGCTGAGGCACTTTGATCAAAGGTTGAAGGAACAATAATGAATTTAATCAATGGTTAGAAACCAATGACTGAAACTCAATCTAATTTACCATAAATTTCTAGTGAAATAAATACCACAAATTTATATACTGATCTTGTGGTCAGAAATTCAAGTGATGATTCAGTATGGGCCACTCTATACTAACTGGCAACTAATTGTGAATAACGGTAATATCAACGTAACGAATAATAATTATGATACGAAATATGAAAATGGTAATGAATATGATCCGGTCAAATATAAATGTTATGTCGTGAAATTGACCATAAAAGGTAACAATATATTTAGTAAATATTATTGCTTACTCTCCCCCTCGGCATAACATATATGTATATGTATATTATCTTTAAGTTACTAACATGATTGGCCATATGAAACTATATGTAAACTAGCGATTCATGATGATGAAGTATGATACATGTTAATGTTGCATTAACACTAAAAATGAAAAAAAAAATTCGTAAGCATCAAAGGATGCAGGTCCTTGCAGCGGTGTAGCAAGTCTGTTGAATAAATTCATCCTAAGTGTCTGTAAAAGCTAGAGGCATTAAACCTCAAACTGCGGTAAAGCGTTCTTGAGCAACACCGTAAACTGTGCGACTAGTTCCAAGAAACGTGGCGTCGGTAGTGACTTCGTCAGCATGTCCGCCAAATTGTCCTTTGTCGAAACGTGTCGTACGATCACTTCGCCAGCCCGTACTCGTTCTACCACGTAATGGTGTTTGAGTGCTAAGTGGCGTGTGCGATCAGTTGCCATGCCGTTCGTTGCGTTCAGGACCGCCCCCCGGTTGTCGTTATTGATAGTTGATGGCGTCGGCAACGGAATTCCAACGTCCTTGCACATATGCAATATCGCGATTGCTGTTCGGCATGTCGTTGAGTTGGCGATCGTTTCAGCATCCTGAGTCGATAGTGCGACTGTGGGTTGGCGCTTCGAACTCCATGCAATGGGCCCAGTCGTCATGTGCAGTTGGCCGGTTCTTGATCGTCGCGTGTACTCACATGCGCCCAAGTTGGCATCGGAATACGATATAAGCTCGAAGCTGCGGGTCCGAAATGGGAAGAAAATCCCTCTAGGTGTTCGCAGAAATCTGAGGATGCGAGCTATTGCTGAGTACGCCACGTCAGGCTTCTTTGATGCGAGTACCGCCGCGTGGTTGACCGCCTAGGTGATGGCCGGTTGAGTCTGAGTCGCAGGCCAGAGAAGGGCGCCAAGCAAGCGAGGGAGCGAGAAACGCCGAAGCATAGCTTCTTTGCTGGCTGGGGGAGGGTCAGTCGTCGCTGTAGGGGTAGCGACTGGCTTGGCTTCTTGGAAGTTGAAATCCCTAAGCATGCCCTTAATGTATTCATGCTGATGTATGACTATGCCCTCTGAAGTCCTAACAAACTGCAAGCCACAAAATGTTTTGACTTGTCCTAGGTCCTTCACTCTAAACGAATGTTTCAGTTTGGTGAACAGGGCATTGTGCTCGTCTTTGGTATTATGAAACACGAGCAAGTCATCAGTGCGAAGGAGTAGATAGGGAGGTAGTTTCTGTCTGCCTGTGACTGAAGGTAGGAAGAAAATGCATGTGTCTAATGTTGACTGTTTATATCCTATACTTCTCACATTAGTAGACACATGGTCAAACCACCTTCGCCCTGCCTGGGGGGTTCCGTACAGTGCTTTCTTCAACAATAGAATCATTGAAGGGTCGCTTTTGTTTTCGTACCCCTTAGGCGGAAAGGCGAAGGCAATGTCCTTCATATCTGCATGGGAATGGGCTTGTGAAAAGTCGAGGTGAGAGATCATGAGGTCATTGAATGCAGCATAAGATACTAGTAGCAAAAGAAACATTGGTTGGGCGGTGGGGGAAGAGCATTCATATGGATTGTAATGAATGTATTCTTTCATCCTATTTCCTAAAGCTACTAGTCGCGATTTGTATTTCTCCTGACCTGTAGACTCATCTGTCTTTATGGCATCAACAAATGTTGTATGGACAGGAGGTACATTCGCTGTTATTGCTGCGGCTCGAGGTACCCATTGCAGTGCTTTGCAAGTAAGTACACTAGTAGACATTAGTCTCCGGATGCTTGAATAATCGTTTGCGCTGAGGCACTTTGATCAAAGGTTGAAGGAACAATAATGAATTTAATCAATGGTTAGAAACCAATGACTGAAACTCAATCTAATTTACCATAAATTTCTAGTGAAATAAATACCACAAATTTATATACTGATCTTGTGGTCAGAAATTCAAGTGATGATTCAGTATGGGCCACTCTATACTAACTGGCAACTAATTGTGAATAACGGTAATATCAACGTAACGAATAATAATTATGATACGAAATATGAAAATGGTAATGAATATGATCCGGTCAAATATAAATGTTATGTCGTGAAATTGACCATAAAAGGTAACAATATATTTAGTAAATATTATTGCTTACTCTCCCCCTCGGCATAACATATATGTATATGTATATTATCTTTAAGTTACTAACATGATTGGCCATATGAAACTATATGTAAACTAGCGATTCATGATGATGAAGTATGATACATGTTAATGTTGCATTAACACTAAAAATGAAAAAAAAAATTCGTAAGCATCAAAGGATGCAGGTCCTTACAGCGGTGTAGCAAGTCTGTTGAATAAATTCATCCTAAGTGTCTGTAAAAGCTAGAGGCATTAAACCTCAAACTGCGGTAAAGCGTTCTTGAGCAACACCGTAAACTGTGCGACTAGTTCCAAGAAACGTGGCGTCGGTAGTGACTTCGTCAGCATGTCCGCCAAATTGTCCTTTGTCGAAACGTGTCGTACGATCACTTCGCCAGCCCGTACTCGTTCTACCACGTAATGGTGTTTGAGTGCTAAGTGGCGTGTGCGATCAGTTGCCATGCCGTTCGTTGCGTTCAGGACCGCCCCCCGGTTGTCGTTATTGATAGTTGATGGCGTCGGCAACGGGATTCCAACGTCCTTGCACATATGCAATATCGCGATTGCTGTTCGGCATGTCGTTGAGTTGGCGATCGTTTCAGCATCCTGAGTCGATAGTGCGACTGTGGGTTGGCGCTTCGAACTCCATGCGATGGGCCCAGTCGTCATGTGCAGTTGGCCGGTTCTTGATCGTCGCGTGTACTCACATGCGCCCAAGTTGGCATCGGAATACGATATAAGCTCGAAGCTGCGGGTCCGAAATGGGAAGAAAATCCCTCTAGGTGTTCGCAGAAATCTGAGGATGCGAGCTATTGCTGAGTACGCCACGTCAGGCTTCTTTGATGCGAGTACCGCCGCGTGGTTGACCGCCTAGGTGATGGCCGGTTGAGTCTGAGTCGCAGGCCAGAGAAGGGCGCCAAGCAAGCGAGGGAGCGAGAAACGCCGAAGCATAGCTTCTTTGCTGGCTGGGGGAGGGTCAGTCGTCGCTGTAGGGGTAGCGACTGGCTTGGCTTCTTGGAAGTTGAATTCCCTAAGCATGCCCTTAATGTATTCATGCTGATGTATGACTATGCCCTCTGAAGTCCTAACAAACTGCAAGCCACAAAATGTTTTGACTTGTCCTAGGTCCTTCACTCTAAACGAATGTTTCAGTTTGGTGAACAGGGCATTGTGCTCGTCTTTGGTATTATGAAACACGAGCAAGTCATCAGTGCGAAGGAGTAGATAGGGAGGTAGTTTCTGTCTGCCTGTGACTGAAGGTAGGAAGAAAATGCATGTGTCTAATGTTGACTGTTTATATTCTATACTTCTCACATTAGTAGACACATGGTCAAACCACCTTCGCCCTGCCTGGGGGGTTCCGTACAGTGCTTTCTTCAACAATAGAATCATTGAAGGGTCGCTTTTGTTTTCGTACCCCTTAGGCGGAAAGGCGAAGGCAATGTCCTTCATATCTGCATGGGAATGGGCTTGTGAAAAGTCGAGGTGAGAGATCATGAGGTCATTGAATGCAGCATAAGATACTAGTAGCAAAAGAAACATTGGTTGGGCGGTGGGGGAAGAGCATTCATATGGATTGTAATGAATGTATTCTTTCATCCTATTTCCTAAAGCTACTAGTCGCGATTTGTATTTCTCCTGACCTGTAGACTCATCTGTCTTTATGGCATCAACAAATGTTGTATGGACAGGAGGTACATTCGCTGTTATTGCTGCGGCTCGAGGTACCCATTGCAGTGCTTTGCATTCGAACAAACCTTGTAACTCGGCTAGTTGAGCAGCATGTACCTGAGCGTGTGACTTTATGGTTTTCTGTGGGATATGTAACACTCTTGTGAACAAACAATAGCTGTCCTGTCCTAAGGCCTCCTCTTCCTCCTCTCAAACTCATGAGCAACAATAATGTGTGCGGTATGAGTGGGGTGGTTTGCTGGTGTTTGTTTCCTAAGCCTGGGCCCAGCATTTATGTTTGTTGAAGTTATTGCAGCACCATCCCATGTTTGTGGTATGCCCTTGTTACTACTCCATCTATCTGGTAGAGGGAATTGTGGTGCAGATGAGGAGTGTTGGGCTGGGTTTGATGTTGCTCTGTTGTGTTGTGTCGTTTGCCGAGGTGCTGTGCTTGTCTTTTTCTCTTGTGCAACCGTTGTTGCTGGAGTGGGAGCAAATGCATTTGGTGGGGGATGGAGTGAGCCAAAATATGGGCTTGGTTGCACGTAAAGACTTGAAGTGGCCTTGGTGGTGTGTGGGGTTGTCGTGTCATCGTCCAGTGCGTCGAGTGTGTTTTGTGAGGAATGTGGCAGTTGGTTTGTTGGCCACCAGCCACTGGGTGTGTTGGAGTCCTGAAATTGTGGCAGTTGGTCCTCGTTTTTCCACTGGACTGACTGGGTAGATGGTATGCTAGTGGTAGGAGGCGAGGTGGAGGATGTTATGTTGTGCGACACTAGTAGTGGTTGCCAAGGTCGTGCAGGTATTTTGCATGTGTAGCCACGAGTCATTGTATCGAAACGAACATTACGTTTTTCTACTGTGGCTGTCTGTTTGGTGTCGTGAATGAGGATTTTATAGACTCGACGAAATATGTTGTAGCCAATGAGAGTACCTGGCACGGCGACAGGCTGTGCTTTCGTCGTTTCCATTTTCACCCAGGCGAGGCATCCGAAAGGTTGCACGAACGATTGCACAGGTTTTCGGCCCATAAGCAATTCCCAAGGGGATTTGCCTTTGTCCTTACCTCTGCAAAGGGGCGCGACCATTCGTATGGCTAGTGTCGCTTTATGTGTGTCCTCCCAAAATGTGTTAGGCAGGCCTGCATCTAACTGTGCTGCTAGTGCGCGTGTGTCGTCTGTCCTATTCATTCTTTCAGCAAAGGGGTTCATGTTAGGCTCGTTACGTGTGGTGGTTTTGAGGATGATGCCGTGTTTGTCTGTATAGTCTTTTAGTACTTTAGAGACAAACTCGCCATCTGCTCTTATCTGCTTTAGTTTGTTGCCTGACTGTCGTTCAAAGAAAGCAAATATGCGTGTTAAATGTGGCATGTAAAGCTTAGCTTCGCGGGTAGGTGTGTAGAGGTCACAAGCAAACTTAGAGCGAGAACATGTCACTCCCCCTCTGTAGTAGTTACCGTATCTTGACATTACGGAGAATGGGCAGCTGAAATCTATGTTGAGTGCTTCACCTTGCTTATATTCTAGGTCTATATAGTTACCTCTGTACATAGGGGGTTTGTTAGGTTTGCCCCTATTGCATCCATGACATGCACGTACCAGACGCATCCAATCTTTGCCAGCGATGCGTCTGCCTACGCTCTTTGCAAACTCGTTCATTATGAGTGGGTTTGCATGCATCAGAGCTCTGTGTAGGATCATTGGATCGTACGGTGCATGTGATGGGAGAGGATTGACTGACCATAATGCAAGGTCTGGTAGGTTGTCGATGGTTGCAGCCAGTGACAGTTGTTCTCTCTGCTTGTACCTGTATGGTATATATCTTTGATGAGGGTCAAGTGGTGTCATTCCTGGCTTATCTAACTCGTATAGCAAGTGTGAATTGAGCCTCCCCCTTGCTAGTATGTTCTTCTTGTCAAGTGTTATGGGCTTGTCATAGATGAATACTTGACCATTTTGATGGATGATTGTTTTGTGCATGTCATGGTCAAGGCGTGGGGTGGGAACAAGGTTGAATGGTAATGAGGGTGATATGAGTGAGTTGGGAAATGACTGTTTAACCGATTGACCATGACCATTGAGCCACGTCGGAGTGGCAGTAGCCCGCGTCCTCACCGGAAGCGGCTTACCAGATATGTTATTGAGGAAAGCCGGTTTCTCTTCGCGGATAGACTTGGGGTCGATAGGCGCCTTCTCATGGAATAGCCATCGGTTGCATGCGCTGTCGACCACGTCAGGGGGATTGCCGTCGGCCATTAGCACATAGTTGACCATAGGGCGCTTGAGCTCTGCCCGTTCTAAGTCAATTGTCTCCTGCATCCATCTGTTATATTCGTCCATGTTCTTGAACTCCAAATATTCCAGCTCTGGATGCCTGTTGACGTAGTATTGCCACTCGCGTACGTTGTCGAAGTCCAGGGCGGGTGGGTAGAGATAGTTCTCATGTTCAGGGTCGTCGAGCTCCGGGTCGTCGATGTCGTCAGTTGCATCTTCGTCAGGGATGGCTGCAACGTCTGTGGTATCTTCTTTCGGGTCCCTTATTGCTTCTAATTCGTCAAATACGTCTGCCATTAACACGAATTCGAATGTGTGTGAGTAGTCATGACGTCGTAGGCGTTCGCGTAGTTCTTCAGCGTCCACACGTCCGCCAGGTGGGTAATAGTTGAGCGGTGGTCTCACGTTGTCGTTGAACAGTGGTTCTATTTCAGGTGTGTATGGTGCTGGAGGCGGTGCACGCTTCACATCGGACGGCGCGTCGGGTATGTTGAGTATGCGTTTCAGTTGCTTCTCCAGTTGTTCTCGCCATCTTTCGCCTGCTGCACCTACACCGTAGGGTTCGTGCTGTTCTTGTCCGGTCTCATCTGTTCCACTTGGAGGTGGTGGGAGCATAGTTCATGGTGGGTCCGTCTCGTTGATTGTATACGCTTCGTCGAAGTTGGGTATGTCCGGCGTGGTAGCGGCGAGCGCAGCTAAGTTCGCATTCGGTGTCGAAGAGGTCACCTCGTAGTCTTCTTCGTTTTCCGTGAAGTTAAGGTGGGCGTGTGATTGTGCCATTGTGGCCGTCCTGGGGTCCACACGTCTCCCCCTCGTCGTAAATTCATCTAGGCTCATCGCCATATCTACCATTGTGGGTGAGTCTATGAACAGTGGTGCGTGTGGTCCACCTTCACGGTAACGTAACAGATGTTGAAATGCGAGGTCGCCTAGCTCGGGCTGGTCCGTTGGTATGCCGAGTAGATCGTATCTCGTTCCCCTTTCTCGAAGTCGGTTGATGAGTGGATGCCGCTTGGCCATGTTGCAGAACTCTTTGTGTGCCGGCCAATCGGTCCTCTGATGATCGGTGTTGCAGTAGTAGACGAGTTGACATCCGCTGCAACGCTTCAGTTTCCCTTCTTGGTTGCCGCAGTAGGTGGAATCCCATCTAATGCTGCCGCGTCTGGTTTCGCGTATAGTCTTGCAGTCGACGCAGTCTGGTTTGGTTAGTGTCCAGTTCTCCGGGAGTAGTCGGAAGTCCTTCACGATGCTCCAGTATGCCAGCTCATCGGTGGTAGGGTGACGAAAGCAATGATGTGCATCTGTCCAAGCGAAGGTGTATCGTCGTTCTGTTGGCTGTGAAACTCCAGGTACACGTCTGTATTGCACTGGTTGGCCGTAGGGTAATGCTTCGATGGCTTGTATGCGACTTATTGCGTCCTTGTTGTCCGTAGATGCATTCGCTGAAGTCGTCGTCGGGGCCAACGGGGTAAAGCACTCGGTCTGCAGGTTCGGTGGGATAGGTACCGTGAAACTTGAAATGGGCGATTCCTCATTGTATGCCATTGACGGGGTAGGCGGTGTTTCGCTCATCGAGGTGTCCTCTGCGCTGGTTGAACTCAACTGTCGCTGTCGATGTTCTCCGATGGGCGTTGAGGTAGGTTGCTCTTCTTGACGGTCTTGCTCTGATGTCGTCCTGTCTTCCGGTGCAGGTGAGCTCATAAAGCTCTGTGTTGGCACGCACGGGGATTGTGTAGTTGTTTCCGGCGGTTGTTGCGGTGAACTACCTGGTTCACGTCGTGCTCGTCTCGGGCATCTTGTCCGCAGTACGATGTGCTCAATACCTGTTGAGCCGGGCGCGTCTTGAACTAGCAGCGATGGTAACATCCACGGATCCGTTCTTGGAAGGAAATAGTTGAGGGGTGTTCCAAGGGGGCACCAAGGTCGCGGCCAATGGGCAGGTGGGACAGGGAATCCTTGTGGGATCGCTCGAAATGCGTCCCGCATGCGCGTCCATTGAACGTAGGCACGTCTGTAGTCGTTCTCGTCCATGCGTTGTGTGATTGTCAGCGAGCTCCATGGGATGTCTGGGCGTCTCGTCGGGTCTTCCACGTAATCAGGGTGCGGTGCGGGCGATGCTTCAGTGGGGGTGGGAGGGTTATAGGTATCAGAAGTGGGTGTTAGAGGAGACAGTTGGATAGGTCCTGCTCTATTTCTGTATCTACTTCCCCTTTGTACGTAGGCTACTTCTTCTTGCGATGGTTCGTCCTCCTCTGGTCCGGGTCGTTCGTCGTCGGAGTCGGCGGAATGCATCAGCCATGTCTCGGGTGGGTCGCCTGTTGGATCATCGACGTCGTCCGTGGCTTCCACTTCGGTTGTCGCGTTGGCTTGTCCGCTCGATCGTTGAATCCGTCTTGTGTTGGTCTGTCTAGGTTGGCCTCCACGTCCTCGTTGATTCGGTCCTTCCCCTCGACCACCGCGACGTGTGTTCGAGTTTGGCTGCGTGGGTCGTCTGCGAACTGGGTATTCAGCCCCGGAGTGTTTCGGTCGGCCCTCGCAGACTCGTTTCATGCAGGTGGATCGACACTGGGCCGCAATGTGTCCTCGTCGGTTGCAGTTGAGACATTGGATGTCTTTGTTGATAGCAACGGGTGTGGCCGAAGTGAACAGGGCTGTCGAGGACCTAGATGAGGCAGCAGAGAGTTGGTTAGCATGGTATGCTTGTAAGATGAGTGAACATATCTCATTATAACGTGGTTTGTCAGCATCAGCACGAGACCAATACATAGTTCCCCTACATCCCCCATAGATAGAGAGGCGCACTCCTTAAGTTTAAAGAGCAAGAATACGACTCTGAATTCATCAGGTAGAGGCAATCCTCTTGACTGTAGGCGCTCGAAGCGTTGGGTCAAGAGCTCCATCCATGCTGGTAGGCCATTGCTTGACTTCAGCTTTGTCTCGAACAGCTGCATTAGTAGGCGAGCGATGGAAACCGATCCTTTGCTGCCGAATCGCTCGCAGATCGCTGTCCAGATCACCGCTGGGTTGGTTCCTGCTCGTTGGACGGTCAGTAGAGCTGTCGACTCTTGGCATGCTTCCACAAGGAAGCAGCGGACATGGATCTGTGCGTTGATGTAGTCTGCTTGGCTGAAAAGTGTATCCAGGTCAGTTGGTACGTTGATAGTAGGCAAGAGGGCGGGTGCTTGGCTACCTGAGGACGGGTTGGTCGAGGATGGGCTGCTTGAGGACGAGCTGGTCAGTGATGACGAGCTGCTCGATGATGAGTCACCACGTCTCGATCCGTATGCTTCATCGTCTTCGTCGTCATCGCTCCTCCTTCTCGATTGTCTTGCTGTCGAGGTGTCTGGCTGTCGTGCTGACAGTCCAGATCCAGTAATGTTGTTAGGGGCGGGGTGGGTGGGTCTTAGTCCAGTAGTTCTGGTACTTGCGTAGATTGTAGCAATCTCTTGTACCGAGTAGGGCGATTCTTGGTCTTCCAGAAGTAGTATGTAGCGTGCGTCCACGCCCAATAAAAAAGCGAAAAATTGGAATTTCCAAAGGTCAAATTCACCGATGAGTCTTTTCGGGAATTTCGGTAGCTTGAGTTGGTAACGGGGCGCATCCAAGGCTCCATAACCAGTAAGTACACTAGTAGACATTAGTCTCCGGATGCTTGAATAATCGTTTGCGCTGAGGCACTTTGATCAAAGGTTGAAGGGACAATAATGAATTTAATCAATGGTTAGAAACCAATGACTGAAACTCAATCTAATTTACCATAAATTTCTAGTGAAATAAATACCACAAATTTATATACTGATCTTGTGGTCAGAAATTCAAGTGATGATTCAGTATGGGCCAATCTATACTAACTGGCAACTAATTGTGAATAACGGTAATATCAACGTAACGAATAATAATTATGATACGAAATATGAAAATGGTAATGAATATGATCCGGTCAAATATAAATGTTATGTCGTGAAAATGACCATAAAAGGCAACAATATATTTAGTAAATATTATTGATTACTACGAAGATTTGACGATGGGCTCTACTGACACCCCGCAAGGCAGCTCCAAGCCTTCCAGACAGACCATTATTTTCAAAGAAAATATCCTTTGAAAATACTGGCCCCGACGGGAATCGAACTGGCGACAGGTCCCAGATGGTAGACCTTAATCACTGGGCTATCGCGGTGCCACTAATATAATAATAATAATAATAATAATAATAATAATAATAATAATAATAATAATAATAATAATAATAATAGTGCTTCTCGGTCAATGGCTGATGCATTTCTGCACATGCGCCTCCATCGTCTCACCCGTGAGGGGAGTACGAAGAATTGACGATAAGCTCTAATGACACCCCCGCAAGGGCAGTTCCAACACTTCCAGACGGGCCGGTATGTTCAATGAAAATACTGGTCCAGACGGATCGGTATGTTCAATGAAAATACTGGTGGCACCGACGGGAATCGAACTGGCGACAGGGCCCAGATGGTAGAACTTGACCACTGGGCTATCACGGTGTCCAATAATAATAATAATAATAATAATAATAATAATAATAATAATACTATTTATTATATCTGAGGCGTACTGATGCAGCTAATGGCATATCCTCAACGGACATAAGCCTCCAATACCCTTGTTCGAGGTCCTCCACCCCCCCGTGTCAGTCTCTCGCCTGATGATCGGGCCACCGATGGAGCTCCTGAGGGCAAGACTGCACTAAGCCGATTATTCCGCAGTCCCAGCAACCTCTTGCAAGACGTCACCGAATGTGCAAGTGCATACACCAAGCGCGGTTGCTAGAGCTGCCTCGAAACCCCACCCATAACAATCTGGTGTCTGCTGGGTCCTGGGCTATCAACCAGCATATGCGGAGTTTAAGATCTTTTACGCGCGCAACGACCCTCCTCCCCAGCATCTACCACCAAAGGGTTATGAGTTTGCGTCACAGTTTAACGCCTTGAGGCCATTGGGCTGGAACTCTGTTTAGCAAGTGTGACAATAATAATAATAATAATGATAATAATAATAATAATAATAATAATAATAATAATAATAATAATAATAGTGCTTCTCTGTCAATGGCTGATGCAAATCTGCACATGCGCCTCCATCTTCTCACCCGTGAGGGGAGTACGAAGAATTGACGATAGGCTCTAATGACACCCCCGCAAGGGCAGTTCCAACACTTCCAGACGGACCGGTATGCTCAATGAAAATACTGGTGGCACCGACGGGAATCGAACTGGCGACAGGGCCCAGATGGTAGAACTTGACCACTGGGCTATCACGGTGTCCATTAATAATAATAATAATAATAATAATAATAATAATAATAATAATAATAATAATAATAGTGCTTCTCTGTCAATGGCTGATGCATTTCTGCACATGCGCCTCCATCGTCTCACCCGTGAGGGGAGTACGAAGAATTGACGATAGGCTCTAATGACACCCCCGCAAGGACAGTTCCAACACTTCCAGACGGACCGGTATGTTCAATGAAAATACTGGTCCGGACGGACCGGTATGTTCAATGAAAATACTGGTGGCACCGACGGGAATCGAACTGGCGACTGGGCCCAGATGGTAATAATAATAATAATAATAATAATAATAATAATGTATCTCCTGCCAATTGCTGAGCCAAAAGGCCATGTGCATCCAGTCCTCCATTGCATAAGGAAAGTCTCCACACCAATCGGTGGAATAAAGGAAGTGACGGCATAGAACATTACTCTCGTTTATACCAATCAGCCCATGGAAAGGGACCAATGGCCTATGTACTCCCTAATAATAATAATAATGACACAACCAAATATTGAGGTGGTTGAATCGTATGGTGTATATAATCAAAGCGTAGAACAGCGTAAAGGATACCAGTCAGATAAATGCTAGTCAGAGAATAAGTCCTGACCACGTCCGCAAGTATCGATTCAACTGTATTCCGTTACTCGGATAATTCCATGTAAGTAAAATAGGCATTACTTAGCATTATTTAATAACTATTTCCAAATATGTGGCAAATATATTGGCTGATGCGGCAAGTATAAAAGATATTGAGTCATATCGTGTGTATATATGTAGTATGCCATGTAGTGGTATAATGCCCCCCCCCCCGGACTCTATATCAGTCGTTTAATGAATGACAACAAAAGTCATTAATCAAACCATCGATACGAAGTCAAGGGCCGCATTACAGTGAAATGTATTACACAAATACGTGAACTGTGTGGCGGTGTGCGTTATAAGACACATAAAGTAAATGTCACTCACAATGCGTTCATGATTAGTTCAGGTAGCATGCTTCCTTGATGGACATTTTGGCGATAGTATCCCCCCCCCCCCACACCCCCCGTCATTAGTGTCCAAAGAACAGTGTGAGAAAAAAATTCTCAAGCGCTTCCCGTAGGGGGTACAGTCCGAAAAAATTTTCAAAGAGTACCTATTCTAGGACAGGAAAGGAAGAGAGACATTCAAAGCTAAGCAGTCTTGTCCTTGCCAGATCGCTTCCGTGGTCGCTGAGCAGCAGGTGCAGATGTTGGTTGGGTCGGTACGTACGGCGGGATGCTGTCTTCATCGTCCCCCAGGTAGTCGGATAACCGCACCATGAATTGCTCCACGAGGTTGTTGAACTGTGGCGCCGGTAATGGTTTGGTGTAGACGTCCGCCAAGTTGTCGGCTGACGGGATGTATCGGACTGCCACCTTGCGAATAGTGGTGTTTGAGCGAGAGATGACGTGCACGTGGGCCTCCGAGACCATTCGTCGATGCCGTGATTGATCCTCCATTGTCAGCGTATATGACAGCCGGCGTGCGTACCGGGAATCCCAATTCGATCATGAAGGATTGTAGAGCTATAGTTGCAGTTTGCAACAAGCTGACAGTCTCCGATTCCATCGTTGATAGTGCGACAGTCGTCTGTCTCCTTGAATTCCAACTTACAGGCACTGTCAGCATATGATGCTCGCCATTCCTCGATCTGCGTGTGAAATGGCAGTTACCCAAATCTGTATCACTGTAGGATATCAACTCGACTGGAAGGCGATCCGCTGTTACGGGGAAAAACAAACCACGTTCATGTCGGAGATTGCGATAAATACGCCCTACCATGAAATAAGCGACGTCAGGCGCCTTGTGTGCGTAGATGGACAATCTATTCACAGCAAAGGAAATCTGGGGCTGCGTTATTGAAGCAGGCCAGATCAGCTCACCGATCAACTTAGGCAACGCCCACTGACTCAGAGGACTGTCAGGGATGCGGGGGCTGGCTCTTGCGCTGTCGCGGGAGTCGGCGTGGGATTGCAGTTATTATAGTTCCGGTCCTGCAGTAAGACACGGATGTAGGCACGTTGATGAACTAATAAACCAGACTGGAACCTTCTGAACTGTATCCCAACGAAGACACGCACGTCGCTAAGATCCTTGAATCGGAACTTCGCTTTGGCAAGGGCCGCCTTGAGCACATTGAACTGTGACAGGTGCAAACAGAAAACAAGCATGCCATCAGTTTTCAAGAGTAGGGCCCAAGGTAGTGACGTTGGGTCGTTGGCGAAAGTTGGTGGGAAGCTATCGCTGTCGTCCTCCAGAAAGAAGACGCAAGGGTCAATCGTAGATTGATGATAGCCTAAAGAACGTAGGAATGCAGCAACATAGTCGTGCCATCTGCGTCCAGCTTGTGGAGACCCGTAAAGCGCCTTTTCAACCTTCCAGATAGCCTGCTGATCATCAAGATTTTCAAAACCCTTAGGGGGGTAAGCAAAAACGATGTCGACCGTGTCTGCATGAACGTATGCCTGGCTGAAGTATATCTGCTTGATCAATGCGCCCTGTGCAACCATGACGGAACACAACACCAGAAGTGAGAAATGTTGAGCAACTGGCGTGGACGTCTCGTACGGGTTGAAGTGTTCGTAGGGGTTCATACGATTTCCGTGCAAAACCAAGCGTGACTTGTGCATGGTTGCACCTGTAGACTCGTTTTGCTTTATTGCATGGACAAATCCACTGAAGACAGGTGTGACCCCAAGGCGTCGAGCTTCTGTGCGAGTAGACCACTTCAGACAATTAGCAGCGTATAAACCCTGTACCTCTGCCATCCTCGCAGCTTGGATCTCCGTGTTGATGCCCGCCTTCTTCTCCGCTGAACGAAGCACACGTGTAAACAAACAGAAGGATAGATCTGTTGCTTAGCTGAGACCGAATTGGTTGATTTCATCCGCCAGCTGAGCAATGTCTTCGTCTGAAGTTTCATCATCGGATTCCTGAACAGCAATCTTCACGCTATGTGATGCATGATTGGCAGGGCGTGGTTTACGCGAACGTTTACCCTCAACCACGTTGGTGTTCGAGATGTTTGCGTTTGCATACCAATCTGTCACAGAAGTAGTCGTTCCACTTCGTACAGTCGTGACACGTTTACCAGCTTTGTTAGAAGTGGCTGCCCTCGTCTTTGCTGTTGCTTGAGTCTTTTGCGCGATGACCTGTTCGCAAGGTTCAAGTACACTATACACTATCTCGCGGCAACTTGCAGAAAATTTTTTACGCTACGAAGCAGGGCTGCTAGAAATTTTTTAAAATTTTACAGCTTCATACCTATGAGGGACAACAGCCTGCAAGAGCTTTTAGGTGTCACACGAGTTTTGAGTGAGAACAGGCGGTCGAAAGTTTTTGTCAGTTCGCGGCGCCGTGAACCGTCTCGCGGCGGTTTACACTATCTGAAAAAGTTTTTTTTTTTCACAAAACATGTAAAAATTGATAGATCTATGCGGAACTATGACGTCCGACATCGTACTTACGATTCTCTCAAGTTTGGCAACGTGACGGCGTGTGTTGTTTGGTGTCTTTGGCATTTCACGGCGTCCACCTGTCTCTTTTTTTTTTCTGATTTCGCGTTACCTTACACGAATACTGCGTCCAGACTCCTTCAATACTATTTACTGATGCTATATACAGTGTTTGCAGTACAAAATTATGTGATGCCTGCGTGCATCTTTAACATTTTATACAAAACCTTACCTGCTTGAATGCAGCTTGAACGTAGCTGTTGATGTGGTCCTTTCTTTTGCTGCTTCAGCCTGCTGAGCATGACAAGCATAGAACAATACTTAAACACACTTTCAAAAAATGTATTAATACTGTTTCCTTTGATGCTGGCTGGCGGCAGGCTCTCCAAGTCCTCTCCCGGCACACTTAGTTCACGGAGTTCGCGGCGGGCCGGGTATCTATGACTAAGACAGTTTCTGTACAGCCCGCAGGCCTGCTTCTCTAAAGCCCAAACTTGGATCCGGTTTAATTAAGCACTTTGAACATACATTAAGGGCTAACACTTGAATGGCCGCAGTTTGACATACGTTCAGCCATCCTTTCCCTACTCACGGAGGTGGCGGCAGCGTCCGGTCCACGCGGCAGGGATACATAAAGGGCATTCATGCTATCATAACATAACTGACACACCAATATTCCTTGCCTTTCGCGTCTTTTGAGGAAATGCTAGCGTACCTAATCTTACTTGTGCATAAATTTGTTCACATAAACACAAAAACTTGCTTCACCCAGTGCTAATTGGCCGGGTATCTATGACTCAGACAGTTTCTGTACTGCCCGCAGGCTGCCGGGCTATGCCGAGGCGGCTCGGCTCGCTGTCTCTCGCCGTTCCGACCCAGAGCGGTGTGTTCGGGCCGCCCCAGCCGGGTCCTGCCAGCGTGCCGGAGAAAATCGTTCGGCGGGTTTCAACTTAGGGTTAGGGTTGGGGTTAGGGTTGGGGTTAGGGTTGGGGTTAGGGTTAGGCTTAGGCTTAGGCTGTGTGAACCAACGCTCGGCTGGCCGGGCTCGGCATTCGAGAACGGGTCCGGCAAGCAACTGCTTTCTTCAGCTCCCCAGCATCGGCTTACTCCAACAACTGCCGGCAGAGGGCGAGGCGGAAAGCTGTCCCGGTCACGGTGGCAGTTACCTAGGCTTCAGTACACACCTTGCGGGGTGAGGGCCCGTTTGAGCTCAAACCTGTGGCGGCGAGCTCCAAACTTTAACGAGGGCCGGATCAGGAGCCCCGTCAAGCAGAACCTAGCTAGGGCCTCATTCGGACTACTTGCGGCGGAGGCCGGCGAGCCAACGCGGCGGCCATTCCTCAAGGCCAAGGTTAGGGTTAGGGTTAGGCATATGTCGTCACGAGGCTGTTAGTTGGGAAGAACAGATTTTGAAATAAGTAAGCTAATTGGTGCTGTGAAAGAATTATTATTTTATGGAATGCAAATCTAATATCTTGATTTCACAACCTTGTGAAAGCACATGTTCAAGTTGATTTTTGACATAAGCAGAAACAGTGCAAATTTTGTAAAATATATTAAGATTTATTGAAAAAATTGTAATTTTTTATATGTGTTCCATAGAATGACTAATTATCTATTAAATTTACTATCTGAGAACGATTTAAACAGACTCAATCTCTACTTTTCAGTTCCTCCGCTCATCCCCTTCTTTTTGACATTTCGTTCGCTGAAATTCCCTGATTTTGCGGTGCCTGGCCTGGACCGGCCAAACTAGGAAGACCATGCTTCCCAAAGTAGTTTGGAATCTTTGGAGAACTATCTCCACATAGCGTTCTGTGCATATTGATTATTAAATATGTTTCGATGATCACTCTTTCAATACCGTTCATAAATTTTTGTCCGGTTTCTTGCCTTCCCCTACAAAAAATGCTAGCAAAATACCTTCAATTTTCACTAAGACAAAAATGAAAAAATGAATATTGTCTCCAAATGAGCAGAAACAAATCTAGAAAAAAATGAGCAGAAACAAATCTAGAAAGTACATGATTCGATTACCATGATTGCATTTCGTATTTCCCCCAGACGGTTTGTGGCGAGAAAGCCTAGAGGCTGAGAAACTTACATAACGAATTCAGTCAATAAAATATGTATTGGTGCTCAAAATGCCATGCACAAGGCTTTCAGCCTGCTTAGAAATGCTTCCACGGTCGTATACTGATGCATTCTAAGCGTGTGTAAGAGGGATTTTGTTAATATTTGCTGTAAAGCTCAAAATCTCAAAATGAGTGTTTCAGCTTCTTTTGCATCTCGAATGCGCTGGACTCAAACCCCTGCTTATTTTTTGTAGTTCCTTCTCTTCCAATTTATTGTGTTCAACCACGTATCTGTGACCTGTAGATGCATTTCCATTCATAAAATAGATGGAGGAGCATCGTTTTCGAAATGTACAGGGGAATGAGTCCACTGAGGTCTGTCTGAACCAAAAACGAAATTTTCGATTTCATAGATATCATCGTATTCAACAACAGAAAACAATTTTCACATAAGTAGGATGATAAAGTAACATACTTGAGCTAATTTCTAGCCTTGTAGCACTTACTTTGTAAATGAAACATCGATTTTTCTCATTTTCCCACCTCTCTCAGGGACCGGATTTCAATTGCGTGATGCTCAGTCAGTTTACATTTTGGCGAAAAGTGGTTTGGTACAGATGTTTATTGAGACGTACTGTGTATAATTCTCGACTTGCTTCATAAGAAAATAAGGGTGAAGATAGAACGAGAAGCGAATTGAAGACCCTTCCCAACTACTTTTCCCCCATTACAAATTCCTTGTTTCCCCCGAAATGCCCCAAAGTCCCACTGATATTTTTCGGTGAAACCCTATTGAGCAAAACCATATTTTGTGGCGGTTTGCGTGAAGAAATTTTTCGAAAAAGTTGTGCTGTGGTTTTGTATGTATTTCGTACGTTTTCTTGGCGTTTGTAGCAAGATTAGCACCAATTTTAATTTGGATTTTATTATTCAAAGAACATTGTTACTTTTTAATCATCAGCAAAAATTCCTGCAGAAAAAATAAAGAAAACATGTCAAACCTGACTAACGACCTCCGGACGACATATGGGTTAGGTTTCAGCGCCCCGCCAGGCTGCCGGGCTACGCCGGGGCGGCTCGGCTCGCTGTCTCTCGCCGTTCCGACCCAGAACGGTGTATTTGGGCCGCCCCAGCCGGGTCCTGCCAGCGTGCCGGAGAAAATCGTTCGGCGGGTTTCAACTTAGGGTTAGGGTTAGGGTTAGGGTTGGGGTTAGGGTTAGGCTTAGGCTTAGGCTGTGTGAACCAACGCTCGGCTGGCCGGGCTCGGCATTCGAGAACGGGTCCGGCAAGCAACTGCTTTCTTCAGCTCCCCAGCTTCGGCTCACTCCAACAACTGCCGGCAGAGGGCGAGGCGGAAAGCTGTCCCGGTCACGGTTGCAGTTTAACTTACCTAGGCTTCAGTGCACACCTTGCGGGGTGAGGGCCCGTTTGAACTCAAACCTGCGGCCACGAGCTCCAAACTTTAACGCGGGCCGGATCAGGAGCATCTATATTAATGAACCAAATTTTAACGCGGGTTAGGGTTAGGGTTAGACCAGTCAAGCCGGAATGGATACATATATATTCACGCTTCCTTACAATTTTTTTAATTCAACACTTATCTCTGGCAAATTTTAAGCGGAATGACATGATTGCAGTTAGACTCATCGTGGTATTAATTGTTTATATAACGGCGGTGGGTGTGGCATGGTTTGGCCCACACGCACATCTATGACCACATGTCGGATTCGCGGAGCAAACCTAGCGACGCAAACATTCAGACAGAAACTACTTCTCCGTTAAGATGAAGGTGACCATTTAACTCTGGAGACATGCTTCACCTCAAACATCCAAGTAGCTCCTTTCTCTAGCCCTGTTGCAATCCGTTTCAATGCAACCAGGAGGGTGTTGACGAATTCTGCTTCTCCTTGATCAGGCACATTAGCATGCACGTGCAGCCAGCCTCCTGCGGGTTGCAACGCCGTCAGAGCGATTGGCCAGCCTTCCTCGCTGGAAGGTAACAGGCCAAGAGATACCCGATCCGCACTGTCCCGGAGTGTTGCAGACAACTCAGGGCAGCGTCGCCAATCGAAAGATGCTAGACAATATCAGTAGAATACAGGTATTGTTCAGGACTCTTCAGGAGGCAATAGCACTGACAAGGTGCTGCAGGTATTGCTCGGAAACTAACAGGATACCGCCAGTAACAAGTGGCAACGCATGCTGAGTAGTATTCTTCGCTTGGCGAGCGTGATGCCGGATTCACGAAAGCCGGATTGGAGCGCGATACCCAACAGCCAAGAAGCAGACTCAAGCGACTGACACTCCACACTCAATATGAACGGTTCGGCTCGAAAAACAACGTCCTCCTCAGATTTTTTCCTCAACTCGCCCGTGATTGGGCTTTGGTTGTTTTCGATATGATCTTCTTTCCCGTCCGAACTATTTGCGATGTGATAGGGGCTCAAGGCATTCAGGACTTGAGCAAAACTGACGGTCCCGTGTTCCACCAACAGCCAGCGCCCACCCTTCCGTTGTCCTGCCGCATTTTGGAACAGTGAGATGCGCCCAGAGCAAGATGAAGTAGTGAAGAAAGACTTTGCGCCATTGACCAAGTTAACTAGATCGAGGATGGGTGCATCCCGATCCCTTGGAGACTTGTCTCTGTAACTGACCTGCGAGAGTGCAATTAGCGTCTGGGCTCGACGCGCCTCGAAATCCATCGCCTTCCCTGCACAAGCGACTTAAACACAAAGTAGAGGGTCAAACGTTGCGTACTCCAAGGTGACTTTTTTGATTGGATGTACAAATCATGTGGAACAAATCAAATCAAAAACGTTTCCTCGTCATCCGTTGGCCTCCGCGACAACAGAAGACGAGCAAACTTAACTATGGACGTGCAAGGTTGCCATCAAAATTAAGACGAAGGTAGGAGGAGGAGGAGGAGGAGAAGAAGAAGAAGAAAGAAGAAGAAGAAGAAGAAGAAGAAGAAGAAGAAGAAGCAGAAGCAGAAGCAGAAGCAGAAGAAGAAGAAGAAGAAGAAGAAGAAGAAGAAGAAGAAGAAGAAGAAGGTCCTTGTCGTCCTCTCTTTTTCAACTTGGGAGCGCTGCTGTGCGCGTGCGGGACTTCCGCGGCGTCAACAGTCCCAGTGACCAAACAAGGATATTTCAGCAAGATGTCTTTGCGCGACAAGAGCCCTGCATCCTTCGTAAGGAAGTTACTATGGCTTCTCCATCCACCTTTTCCAACAGTTCACTTCTCTTTGTGACCTATGTTTTGTCGTGTGTGTAGGCAATTTGACTCTTGGTGCCTGCGTGGAGCGGTCTTACACGCCAACTAGAATGGCTTGATGCATAAATCTAAATTGTGTGCAGGTGGAGCCCTGAATATCTGGCTGAGCATGTGCCACCTTCCACCATCGTCACGGACTACGTTTATAACTGCCACCACCAGCAGATGATCCATCTGATATTGTCATTTATGCTTATGCATCGCTCTCGGCGTCGCTGTCGCCCTCGGACCCGTCATCCCTGCCTGCACTCCAATCTGAATCATTATCACCGCGCTCTTCTTCTTCGTCCTGTCCAATGTAAGTCTGCGTCGAGTGTGCCACGGGCAGATCTCCGCAAAGTTGAGGATGCAGACGCAGGCGCAGCTGTCGGTTGCTGAGCGCCTGCCATGCTCAGCTCCATTCTGAAAGGGTATGTATCATATTATATGTATGTATGTATATATTTATGAATGTATGTATGCATGTACTGATTTATGAATGTATGTAATACTATTTGTATGTATGTACATATGCGCGTGTGTAGACACTCACAGAGCGGAATCGACAGATACGTAATAAATGATTACCCTGCAGAGTTCAGAAAGACATTTGCTGCGTTTGAGCTTGCTTGCGTTTGCTTTTTGCCACCCGTGCCCACACGCACGCGCTTCCGACCCGCAGCCGCAGGCTCACCCGGCCAGGGCCCTCCCGCGACCTCAGCAGCTGCAGGCTTGCTTGATTACTTGGAGGACGCGAGCGCTACAGGTGCCGCCAGCGCCGCAGAAGCACGCTTCCGAGGGACAACTGCAGAAATACCTGGCGAAGACCCTACCATGCCCAGGGCAGCTGCAGGCACACTTGACGAGGATAATGCAGCGATTGCCGTGAGCGTTGCAGGTGCCAGCGCAGCAGAAGCAAATTCCCCAGGAACTGCTTGCGGCATATCTGAAAATGGGCCCTGCCGCGACCATGGCAGCTGCAGGTTCACTTGACGAGGTACCTGCCGCGAACGCAGCGAGCGCTGCAGGTGCCGGCACAGCAGAAGCTTCATTCGATTCATTCGCGGATGTGGATGCAGAGGCAGGTAATGGACGTTGGCTTGCTCTCCAATGATCGATGAGACTTTGTGCGAGCCCAACCTTGTTTTGACTTTTTTTCAGTCCAAGACGCTGGCAAAACTCTTTCAGATCCGCTGCCGAGCAGGCGGAAGTCAATGCTTCCATAGTTGGCAGTTGCGGGCCATTCAGTAGCTCCTCCGGAGTCGCCTGGGGCTGACGGGGCCGTCACTTGTTTGACTGCGTATCTCCCTGACGTTGACAGTAGACGGATTTTGCCCCAGTTCAAACTGCTGTTGCAGTCGAATAAAATCTGCATCCCTTCTGGAAATGTTCTCTCCGACCCCTCCTTGCCAGGCATCGCAACCACCCGCATGGTCGGATGGAGTATCTGACAGAAGCACCGGTCGGAGCAAGAGCTGCGAGCACTTGCGGTAGCTGCCGCGAATTTCTCGAAAATCCCAAAGAGTAGCTGTTTACACAGAGGCGAAAATTCAAAATTGATTTCAGTAATATACACAGTCACAGATCATGATTCTCATTAGTATAATAGAAGACAGATTACATTTTCTTTCTCGAAACTCTGGCTCTGATCCCCCCCCCCTCTCAAATTCTCATATGTACCTTCAGACGCCAGTGGGTGCTCACGGGCAACTGCTACTCCTGGTTCGAAAATCTTGTTGCCCTTGGAATCCCGGTAGCAGTACCTACAAATGTATGTAGCTATAGAAGCCCTAGGGATAACACATTATGTTAACTAGTAATGACGAAAAATAAATACACTTCTGCTAATATAAATAATGAACCTGAGTGAATTGACTTTCTTGATACCCATGCCAACTTTGCAGCCAACAGGTGTTGTGATGTGTGGTATCCAAAACAGGCTCCCTGGTTGGGCCGGTAAAATCTCTCACCGTGAAGTTATCGGGGATGGTAGCCACGTGGGTTTCGGCCGCTGCCGAAAGAGGTCAGCAAATTCAGACGGTTCGTAGAAACTGAGTCGCCTGATGACTTGATGCCGCCACGCCTGATTCTTGACGAGGTTGATATGCCAATCTGCGCAGGACAACAATGAACAATGTTGCGTAGTAACAAGCTTACTGGCACACATACGCATCCATGCTACAATTAAGAACTAAGACTTGTTGTGGCACGAGGCTGTATGAAAAGTGCACCTGCTGGGCCATCGCCATGGCAGGGGGGGTGAGTCGCAGTTTCGAACTCAAAAGCTGTCTCCTCCATTTCGTCTTTCAGCCGCTTCTTGAGGCCTGACCAGAAATTGATGAGGCCGTAGGATTTGACGTTGGCTCCGTTGTCACCCGTTTGCAGGACAAAACGCCTAATAGTATAACCATTGGCAGAGGCGTATAGTATTACGCAGCAATACTATAAATATTAAGAAGAGAGCGACAATTTCGAGGCATACTCTACTTGTCATTATATTTGCCTTGCGATGCAGCGGCTGGGGGACCATCGGGTATGGATCTGAAATTTCTTGAACATCTGCTCCCAGCACCATGCAATTGTTGCAGCCGTCATGGAACCTGGAAGTGTAATACGTGACATTATGTAATATTGTAGTAATGTGTGTATGTAAAACAAAATAATTGCCTGATCATATTAGTATTTTGCTATGTTATGTTATGTTATTTGTACCCTTTCCAAAGAAAAAAAAGGCTTCTCGTGTTGTTACATCGTCGTCTTCCTCTGCATAGAAAATTGCGACTATGCAAAGGACGAAGAATTTTTGTCCACTCCATGCATAGAGACCACCGTAGTCGTGTACCTTAATGTATTATTGTATACAATATGTATAATGTATGCATGTATGTATGTAAAATTGTATGTCACGTTGTGTGTATGTAGTCGACACTGTACCATGAGACATTCATCTTGGTGCATTTCCGGCTGGTAGTCGGCGATGTAGGGCTTCATGATGGTTTGCAGCCGCTTGTGCCGCTCGTAGTCTTGCAATGCCCTTTGGTTCGCATAAATTTTTTATCCAGCGCCGCCAGCCCTGCTGTATTTCCATCCTTCGCATGCTTGATTTTTCCTGCTTCCATGCCTCAACATTATACACATGAATATATACATATATATACATATATATATGTATATATATATACATATATATATATATATTGTGAGTATGCAATCATTTGTATTTTTTGTAATCAATATGAATGATTGAATGTATGAACGTATATTGTATGGATGTATGATGTGCATTTATTGCAAATGACCTTAGCCTCAGTCTCTGCACCAAGGATACAAGGTTCACAATACTTTGGTGTTCGCTGGATTCGCCAAAGCATGAGGCCTTTCGCCTTGATGATTCTCATGATCTGCCAAAAGCCTTTATAGCTTCGACGGGAAAGCTCTGGGAGCGTGGATGTTGCATCCTCGTGCGCCGCCTTTTGCTGATCCGTCATAGTGCCGGACGTCCAGTTTTTCGATCAATTCCTAATAGTATTACAGATTCAACATATTTTCAATAGTATTACACAACCAACATACATACATACGTATATACATACGTATATACATACGTATATACATACGTATATACGTACATGGATATAATATTATACTAGTACAGTCATACATACATGCATACATACATACATACATACATACATAAATACAATTGCAATCTCGTACAGACATACAGACATACATACATGCTTGTATACCTTGGTGCCTGGGTACTTCTTGCGCCAGTTTGCGTATAGCATCAAGTTTTTCTGCATGATGGTCAGCCTCTTGCCTTGCGCGACTTTGTCGCACTGTTTCCATGCGAAAGTAGGAGAAGAAAAAAGGGAGGCGTTTGTACCAAGGAGAACGGGGCGAATCCCGGATACTCCACCAGAAACTATTAAAAAGTTTATTACTGATTTCTGGGGTGACGAGCCCACGTGGCCGCGTTCACTGTCTGAAGTGAAGAAATGCTTACGGACTTTATTCGAAAATAATAAGCCGTATACTATTATCCTGCCATATAATGAGAAGGCGATATGGGCGCAGGAAATAAGGGACCGGCTTATTGATCATCCTATACCGGTACCCTCTCGCAAGCAACAGCTAGTGGTGGCTTGTCGTATGGGAACTCGTGAGCAGAGCAGTGCATACAAGCGGAAGCTCAGAGACCTCGACAAGTTGAAATTGATACCGCAAGCATTCACATGCTTTGATGGTTTTTACACCCGTAAAGCTCCTTTGCAATACGCGGGACTCATTGACATGCTGGTGGAGCTCGGTAAAGATGATGAGCCGGACACGGTCACGTATGAAAAGACGGGCCTAGATGATGTCTCGGAAGAGGACTTAGGCTTGGAGGAGGACAGAGAACCCCTCAAGCAACATAAACAGATGTCTAATGAAGATTTTCAAGCGGCGGCGCGGAAAATATTGGAAGAAGGAGTAGGCACGGAGAAGGAGAAGGAGCTTTTAAAAGCCAAATTAGAGGCGAACAAGGAAATTTTTTACCCTCCACATGCAGGTGGTGTCAAGCCTGAAGATTTCACTGCGGTTATTTACAAAATACCGGGTGCGGAGCCGTCACCGGCACCACGAAGGGCGAATTTGAGTATACATGAGGCGAAGATAGCGGAGGAGCTAGCAAGACAGCTGCTCAATGAGGACTTTATTGAGAGATCAACATCTCCAATAGTCTCACAACCGAGAATAGTGCCGAAGCCAGGAGGAGAATGGCGCCTGACAGTTAACTATGCTCGTGTTAACAAGGTGCTGGAGGAAGAGAGAAATCCTCTCCCGACATTAGAAGAAGGAAGGAGAGTACTGCGGAATGCAAAATTCTATTCGGTCATTGACCTTAAGAATGGCTTCTGGCAGATACCACTGGAGGAAAAGTCCAGATGGCTGACGGCGTTTGTGGTGGGTATGGAAATATATCAATGGAAAGTGCTTCCGATGGGCCTCAAGCAAGCCCCAGGACTTTTCCAGAAGGCGATGCAGAAGATGTTGAGCAGTCAGTACGATGATTTGTCTGACGGTGGCTTTATGAGAAGGCGGGGACAGAAGGCGGGAGAATATGCATTTTGCTATATCGATGACATTATCGTATACTCTAACGCAATGGAGGAGATCATTTGTCCGATATATTCAGGCGCATCGGAGCTTTTGGCCTGAAGTGCAATCTAAAGAAGTGTGATCTCCCATAATCGAGTCTCGATATCCAAAGAGAAGAGGGAGGAGATTATGAATCGACCGATACCGAAGAACCGCACTGAATTGCACTCATTCCTTGCGATGGCGCAATACTATAGCCAGTTTATACCCGATTGGGGTGCAACACGGGCTAAAGTGGAGAAAATGATAGATTTTGGAGACTTTGAGAAGTGGGACGAAGAGGCTTTGCAAGCGTTTCATGCGCTCAAAGATCTCATTTACAAAGACCCGAAAGACGGAGGACTGGTGTTAACGATGCCCGACTTTACGAAACAATTCGTAGTCGATACAGACGCATCTAAGTTTGCGATTGGGGCTGTATTACAACAAGAGGATGAGGAGAAGAAATTACGCCCAATCATGTTTATTAGTAGGAAGTTGTGTGCGGCGGCGGAGAGAAACTATTGCACAAGGCAAAGAGAGGCGTTGGCGGTAGTATGGGCCCTCAAGAGGCTCAGAGAGTATTTGTGGGGAGGACCTCAATTTACTGTCAGAACTGATCATCATAACCTGTTATGGTTGATGAATCATGAACAGACTGGACGGCTGGCGCGGTGGCAAGCGTTCTTGTCTCGTTTCGATTTGACAATGGTCCATCTGCCGGGAAAGCGAAATGTGGTCGCTGATAGCCTCTCTAGGCTAGAGTTTAACTCAGAAGTATCGGCGTTGGTGTCCACGGTGGAGATGGAAGACTTGTCCACTGACAAGGTGTATGAGGTCAGCCACATTGAGGCGATGGAGATGGCGAGTGGAGTCCGATATGACCGCACAGGTCTACGGTACAGTCCACAAGGCCCGGATCACGGGATATGTTGTGAGCTACATACCCAGGAGGACGCTGAGTGGTCCTATGAGGTATATGAGAATGCGAAGGCGAACATAAGAGAGGAAGAGGAGACGCAGGAAGTTTATGCGGAGCCTCCTCAAGAGCGGAGAAGTGACCTAGACGATGACCCGGAAAGAATCGGGGTACGGCTAGAAGATGGTACTATCCATATAGCCTCGCCTACCGCATGGAGGCAACAACAGGCTCAAGATCCGGAGTTTAAAGAACTGATACAGTTATATCAGAACCCGGATGAGCTACGGATGACGAAAGCGATCAAAGATCAGATGAAGGAGATGGGATGGAGAGATGGTCTACTGTGGTACAAGGGCCTTCACGGTCGCTATGCGTCACAGCCGGACAAATGGACCCTTTGGGTACCGGAGAGTCTGAGACGATTTATATTTGTCGCAGCCCACAATTGCCCACTTTTGGCGCATCCGGGTCGACAACGAACTCACATGTTCGTAGCGAGGCGATTCTGGTGGAAGAAGATGAAGGAGGAGATAGATCAGGCGGTGGATGCATGCATCCGTACAAGATAAACAAAACACCACTGAAGGCAAATTTCGGCCTGATTGGCGAATTTCCTCTTCATGCGGGGATGTTTGAGTTTATACACATTGATCATGTGGGACCTTTCCCAGAATCGAAGGATGGTTACAAATACCTCCTTACGGCTATTGACAGAGCCACCAACTATGTGTGGATCATCCCTGTCAAAGACGTTACCGGCAAGACGACGGCCGAGGCGCTGATCGATAGGATCATCTCACAGATCGGAGTACCAAGAAAGATATGTTCTGATCGAGGCTCGGACTTTAATAACGAGGTCATCGACAAACTATCTAAGTATTACGGGATGAAATGGCAATATGTTACTGCCTATAACCCGCGAGCAAATGGGAAAATCGAGCGGGTACACAGACCCCTCAAAGCCTCGCTAAAGATGTATTGCACGAAGAAGGAGAATCAAAGAGCATGGGTCGAGGCAGCACCATCATTTGCGTTTGCAATCAACTGTCTACCCTCTACGGCGTTAGGAGGCTCGAAGAGCTCAATCTCGCCATATCAGTTAGTATATGGGCGTGAGCCTGATATCCCGACTTCGCTCCTTCACCCAAAAGACACTTGGGCGGATGCGGATGAGTTGTTTGGGATGAGACTTAGAGTGAAGATGGAGGCGGAACAAATAGTCAGGGCGCATAGAGAGGCGGAGCGCCGAAAGACTGATGCTGAAGGGGTGCGACAAGCGCACTTGGATCAGATCAAGTTCCAGGTCGGGGATAATGTACTATTGTACCATCCTCAAGTCCCGAAGGGAGTCAGCTCTAAGCTGTTCACTCACTGGAAAGGACCTTATCAGATTATGGAACAGACGGGACCTCTGAATTACAAGATCAGGGGTAGAGGGAAGGTGCAAATTGTGAATGTAAGAAGGCTGATTAAGTATGATCCCTTCTTACTGGAAGATGAATCCGTTGAGGAGGCGTTAAAACGGATGAAGGATGATTTCAAAGAGGTGCCGCCCATCCACAAGGAGGCTGGCATAGACCAAGACGATGCTTATCGGGCACCGATAGCTGAGAAGGAGGAGAGTGAGGTGGACAGCAAGGAGAAGACTGACCGCATAAGCGCGGTGGGGACTCAGTCCAAGTCTCCGCGAGAGCATAGCGGAAAGAAGGAGAAGATCACAGAGGCGCAGCTAAGGAGAGCGCGGAATGATCTTATCAACGACCAACGGAGGAAGGCGATGAGGTCGATGAGATCAAAGGACGTCCACCAGGAGGAGGAGGGGACGGACACTGACCCAAACGCGGGCAACGTTGAGATTGTCCATGAGCGATGGAAGGAAGGCGATGCGATAGCAACCATCGCATGGGTGAAAGATGCTTTCTATCTAATGAGACCAGCGGAACAACATGTCGCTGATGACACTCTCTCAGACTTATACTTGATGCGGGTCGTGGCGGTCCCACGACAGATGCGTGTCACACGGACACTCAAAATATCATCAGCCGCAAAGATAGTACAACTGATACTCCAGTTCTGGAGAAGTATGGACCCGGTTGAGGTTCCAAAGGCAAGACATTATCTGCCAGTATATAAAGACGCAAAAAGTCTCGAGACATGGGATGATACAATTACTCCCAGAGACAAGGATTACACTGCGTGGACCATTCAGACACTGCCAAGAGGAGTGCTTGATGTCCCTTTTGAATTATCGTTGGGCGGAATCCCTAATAAGATCTGGGACATTCTCGAACAGTCAAAGTTCGATCTGACTTTTGTTGGTGGTCCTCCACCAGGCAAAGAAATCCGCGCCAGACGACGAAGGCAGTGACAAAGAAACTATTTTTCTTTATGCGTCTCAAATAAACTGATTGATTGCCCACTGCGTATCATGATTTGATCATGCATCATCAGTTATCAATATGAATATAAAAAAAACTCAGTGATGTAACTTGGCATTCGATCGCAACATACGAGTGCGAAAGGTCGATCGACGATGATACTACACCGTATACGGGGATCGCTAGTGTATTGAGCGATGGTGTTCCCGGGTATGACCCTTTCCAAGTCCTGGGATGATGTTCTCGAAAATGAAATGTTCTCTGAAACTTTCATTAAATTATTTTTTACGATAGATTATATACTGTCGTACCTGAGCACGATCAATCTCTACTTGTGTCGGTATATCGCAGGGTCGGGTACATACACCTCGACTTCGGATATAGCTATTAGGACTGGCCCCCTAATACTATATCATAGGATATCCGCCTTATACAAGGGTATGTCATTAAAAAAGACAATGTACTTACGATCTCCCTGTGAATAATAATAATAATAATGATAATGATAAGAAGAAGAAGGAGATCAAAGGGGGAATCGTACTACAGCACCACGTTGCTTGTATTTTTTTTATTAATATTACGTTTGTTCTTGACATACTGCAGAAAAAAAATTTGAGGGGAAGGAGTTCAAAATTTACAAGAAAGGCTAGAGAATCCGCTTTGACGTGCAGTATGAGGATATATTTATCGTCTTTTAGCGTCTATCCGTGGGTCGATGCGCTGTGTGGCATGCCACTCCATAGCGCATACTATTTGCAGAAAGAAATCAGAAGGTGTATGACGAAAATGCTATTTCCTTCATAAAATCGGGAGGGGGTACTGTAGGCATCACCCCCCGGATAGCAGGTAAAAAATACCTTTTCCTGGTGACAGGTGCACATGCTTGTTTTTCAGTATTATTTGTCCGGATTGGACCTGATGCAATTTTATTCCTGGTCTGTTGCCGTTTTCCTTTTTTGCTTCACTGAGCTAATATAACGAGACATCATTCTCATTCTTGAGGACTGTGTTTGGTTGTATTACCGACTTTTTACGAGCTATCGTTGGGGGCATTACAGTGCGGTCGATTCGACGTGAAACTTAAAAGAGTTGGTTTGTTAATGGAAGGTGGACTAGTAACCCCTAGTATCGCGAGTGCGTACCTTCCCCGCTATACGAGCACACCGACAACGGAACCGTCACTGTTCGCAACGAGAAGCATACCACGCGGTGGCACGCCGACGCCGACTAGGAGGGAGGCGTCACCGCAACCTGGACAGCCGAGAGGAGGGCCAGAGGACCGGGAAGGTCAACACCCGTGGCGAGGGGGAGTGAAAGTTCAGCGCTGTTAGTTAGTAGGAGGGAAAGACTGCTACTACGGAGCCAACTCGGGCAGATGACACCGAAGAGAGCGTATATCCGGATGACCCGTTTGTGTACCTGAGATCGGACAGTATGCCTTACAGACTGTCGATGGCTCGAGTTACACTGAAGATACAACCGTGGTACAGGGGAACTCCGAAGACTCTCAAGATCCGGGAGGGGATGACGACACCATGAACATCATCGAGGAAATCAAGAACTATCCTAGCTTGAGCGTGAAGGAGGCTCAGGAGGCGAGTGAGGACCTGGAACGATGGCTTAATGAGATAAAAGACCTACATCACTCCCACCAAGCCTCGGAAGGAGCGAGCAGGACGAGCGCCATGTACGCGAGGTGCTGCACAAAGAGCTGGAGAAAGTGGCGACCTTGCTAACGAAATTATACATCAAAGACACGAGGGCGATCAAGCTTCAGCAGATGGAAGGAGTGCAGTTCCTCACCAGAGAAGTGGCTCAAAGAAGGGTGTGGCGTCGAGGTCTACCG
>WBZZ01006436.1:142500-147513 GCA_019918135.1 Paulinella micropora | reverse complement strand
CATTCGGCAAAGATGGGGGTATCACTTTTTCCGAAATTTTTCCAAGATTTTTAGCAACTTTCAGAAAACTTGTGCAAATGAAGGGAAATTCAGTATTTAGTTGCAGAACATAATAAAATGATATTAAAACATGTTTTTATTAATAGTCAACCACTTAGACTTCACCTCCGGAGGTGGACAGAAACCGGTCTGACACCTAATTTTTCCACTTTTTTTTCATGCCGGCGACGACAAGACTATGCTGGAAACAAGCGACAAAAATGCACAGCTTGGTTTTTTTGCTTTGTTTTATTTGTTTTTAGTATTTTCCTACATTATGAGCTGCTTTTACTTCAAAAAATCCCTGCCGCCGCTGTGATAGGGGATTCACGTGGGTAGTGGAAGGGGGAGGGGGGGGGGGTGGTTGTGTGATGTGAAGGTTGCAGTATTTCCTTGATTAGAATGTATTTCAAGGCTACATTAATGGGTCGTTGTCGTCAGAGCTATCAGAGCTACCGACATCTGCTGGCCACTCACACAATTGGCATTTGTCTCCACCTTCAGCGTTATGGATCTTACAGGAAGGGCAATCCCACTGATTGGGGCCTGGCTGATTTGCGCCTTGCACCTGACTGTTCCTGCGTTGAGATTGCATCGCCCGCTTGGAATCAGCTGAATTTCGCGCACGCTTGCGTCCGCGTTGACCTGCTGCTCGACGCGCGCGGCGACGTCCGCGCTGACGGCTTGGTTGGCGTCCTCGTGGCGGCACAGTTGAGTCTGAGACACCTACAGTAAATAATAACGAAATGCGACCAGTGTTGCAGATATAGCATACACTAGTACCGTTTTCTTCTTCCTCTGAGCTAGAAGAAGAGTTGTCTGTGCTAGTAGTAGAAGAAGAGTTCTCAGATAGCGCGGGTTCAGCACCAGCTAGTTTGGCATCCACTTCTTCTTCTAAGTTGCAGCGGCAGATTTGAAAATGGTTCCATGCTGAGTCAACAAGCTGCGCCTTTTTAAACTGCTTCCGGTCGGCATCTTGCGTTGCAACACCGTGCATTCTGAGCCAGTCCTTTAGTTCCTTGACTACCATTTGGCTGGATGCAAACGCTTGCTTGTCTTGAAACGATGTAAGTAAAATGAAAACTTTGCGCCACGGATGCTCAACATTTCCAAAAGCCAAGTCCTGCTCCCTCTTTTCTTCCTCAGTAAGCTCCTGTGCACCGCGCCATCGTGGGTGAGCGGGAGCATTTCCCTCGTTAACAAAATATGTGCGTGGTAAAGAAAGAAGCTCGTCAGGTGTCAAATGGGTAAGAGCGTTTATCTTTTCTTTACGGTTAGGAGGCAACTCCATCCAATTCATCGGCAGCTCATCAACCAGTCGGAATTCTGCTTTGTATTTTCCACACTTCATATGAGCAGGGCGTCCGGGCAAACCACCGTCGAAGTAGTCGCCATCAATTTCGATTCTTGTCAGGTTCCCAGCCGCCAACATCTCCTCCACATGCGCAGTCTCGTCCGGCTCTAGGTACTTGCTCAAAGATCGAATATCCTTTTTCAAACGTGGGTTGACGAAGTATCCCACAGGAAGCTTGCGAGGCATATCAGCCGCTGCAATATATACAACACATGCACGTGAGGTGGGGGGGGGGGGGAGGGAAGGGAATAATATAATACAATACCGGGGCGCTGAATGAACAGTTTCACTGATGCTCCTTGGGGATTATCCTTCTCTCCATGAAATTCCTCCTGTGCGTCTCCCATTGTTTTGAAATCCGCAGTCGGTAACTGATCAGGATCCTCGTTCTTGGTGATGCGCCAGGCCAGAGGCCTGTTGTAATTCTTGAAGCTTTTGTTCATACATGGACTGAAATACGTCATCCAGTCGTAATTACATGCAAGAACAACCAACACAAAGGTCGATCTTTGTTTTTTGAAAGCAAGGATAAGTTTTAACAAAGCTTGAGCGATATTGGTTGTGAGGAAGGTGCTCTTCCACCCAATATCCATCACTCTGAATGACTGATCATTCCCGTCATGGCCGTGCCCAGGTGGCTTGCGATGAGATTCTACTTGCCAACGGATACCGCGGTCGACAACATTAAGCCCGATAAAGCCTAGCATAGCCCACGCAGTGTTATCACCGGCGCCGTCCCACTCCAGGAATAACTTCCAAGCTTGCATAGTGCGAGGATGCCAAAGCTCCCAATGCAAAAGTGATGCAAGCATGGTGATATTACTGTTCACGCCATGCTCCACTGCGCCTTCCAGGTACGTGAAAATAAAGTTAGTATCGGTAGTGTAACAAGTGTTGATACCGACACACAGGCGAAAGACCATTTTCCCTTTAAAGTCTTTAGCAGCACGGCGACAAGATGGAATCCGCACAGGCGGCTTCATATCTGCAGATATAACAGTAGCATGGAGATCTTCTTGCGCACCCTTCTTGCGTTGCATGCTCGCTACACGGCACGTTCTGTGAATTTTGTGATGAAGGCGGCTCTGGCGGCGCCAAGTCTGAGCTGCTGTGTCACTCAGGAAACCTCGGGCATGCCGAACCGCAAGCCTCGTGCAGATGTCGCATTTGGAAAAGTCTCCCGCTGCAGCACAAAGATGTAGTGAGTAATGATGAATGCTATGCTATGCTAACGATTCAAACATCAATCAATTATATGCATATTACCTCGTACAAACTTGACGTTTGAGAAATCCGCTTTCCAAACTTTGTTGATTGTGTTGTCTGTTGGAGGCTTATCAGGATTCACTCTCTTAGAAGTTCCGTACCGTAGACACACTTCTTTCCAGTTGTCCCGAACATACTTTTGCACTCCGGCGTCCTCAGCCATTTCTTGTAGCCTCCATACACCGTCGCTACATATCTCGGGATGACTGTTTGCGAATTTTTCACATAGCAAAATTGCAACAAGATCTTCTGTTTCGGGAATTGCGGTTGACTTTCTGGCAAAGACCTTCGTGTTGTTGGCAAGAAGCTTGTGTGCTCGAGATAAAACTGCGTCGCTGATGCCGTGGATGCGCTGCCAAGCTGTTCTGCAGACAGCCTCCGTTAGGTACATATATTGAAACGAACCAATTTTAGTTTGGAAGGATTCAAGCTGAGCAGCTGTCCACGTGTAAAGCTCACTTAGTGACGATGCTGCGTTCTTCGCTCGCGTGTGTAGCACATCGCGCGTGTCGATGAATGAGTAACACTTCCACTTTTGACAGCAAACAGACTTCACTTCTCTATCCAGGTCTGCGAAGGTTATCCCCAACAACTTCTTGAGCGCTTCCTGTCTCTGTAACTTCACGTTTCCTTTGGTGCGGTGTTTCATTTTGTAGGGGCGAGTGGGATTTTTGCGTGCTCGTTGTACAGGAAGTGGTGACAATTTCATCAGGTCACATAACAGCTCATTTGATTCCATCAGCTCGTTGTAGTTGCCCAGAATACTAGATTCCGCACCAACATATTCGTCGTCGACCAGAGGGGGGAGCCTAGTATCGCTAGGATCGGTAGGTTCACGGTAGCACTTCGAATCATTATCCGAATCGCCTTCGTCAACGCTCTAAACAAACCACAATAGCTACCAACTTCCGCAAGCAAGCAAAAGAGAAAGAGAATTACCAAAGATCCAGTAGGAACAAAAAGTCTCCCACTATTATCTTTGAACTTGACCGGACTACTCTGCGGCTCCTCCCTCTGGTCCACGTCAGTATCGATGTCAGAACCAAGTACCTGTAAATAAATCAAATAAGAAGCTACCTAGTGATTGATTTTATTTATTTATTACCTTCGTATTACTAGAGCTTGATTTTTCCAGCACAACTGTAACGCTAGAGCTCGCCCTTCGCAGAAGAGTATTCTGACTTTCTGCAGCTGAAACAGAAGTAACGCTGTTGAGCAACTTCATTTTCTGCTCTGTTGACATAGATAAAGATCTTGACACCGGCTGCGAAGTTGCGCATCCATCGGAAGTAACACTACTAACCGTGCTCAAAAGCGCAAACTTCTCTTCGTGCGTCAATGACACTAACTTCAAAGGAATAGGATGCTCTTGCTCAGGAACAATGAAACACACATGGCCAATGTCCGTCTCGTACAAAAATACCGGAATTTTAGCGCGTTGCTTGGCAGCTTCTTTCAGCCAGTGCGGGTATGCATCGCTCGGTAGCGTAGTGATGCTTAAATCCGGATTCGGCGCATAATTGAGCAAAATCTCTTCATCTTTGCCTATTGCAGTGCTCACCGTGACGATTGGAGTCCCCTTGCTGATCTGGAAAAGAATGCACGTAACAATCATGTATGTATGATGTATACGCATGTATATATGTAATAATGCATGTGCATTTGCATGTTTTTTTATTTTATGTATGGCGACTGTCACATTACTAGTTACGCATGTGAATTGTAGCAATTTTCATATATGATGTACTGGTTATTAATTTACCTTCACGTTAGGTCGGGGAGTATCGTCAAGCTTCTCAGGACTCGAGTTGAATCCTTTTGATGAAGAATTTATTAGATGCAAAGCATTTCTGCTTGAAGGGGAAATAAAGTGAATGGGATGCATGCCAGTTTGAAGTAAGTTCCCAATTTTCATAGTAAAATGCTCTGATAAAGCAGTACTACGATCAAGATTCAGAGCACGTCCGCCCGCTTCCAGGATCCCAAGCTCGAAGGAAGGAGGAAGGTATATACTGGCAAAAACTCCGTAACCACCATCGCGGTGGGCCACGTAAATCGGCGCTTTGGCAGCCCTCAGCATGCCTAGAGAGAGAGAGAGAGAGGGAGACATTAATGTTTGTGTCTTTGTCTCTCTCTCTCTCTCTCTATCTCTCTCTTTTTCAGCGACAACAGCGACAACAGCAACAGCAACAGCAGCAACAGCGATAACAGCGACAACAGCAACAGCAACAGCAACAGTAGTTTTGTTAGGTGAGTGCACCAAACATCATGCCCCCCCCCCCAGCATGAGCACCACCAGCAGAGTAAGGCATGGTTTGTGTGAACAAAATTTTTTCAGGAAGCGAGAGTGGAAG